>JAJKFL010000007.1:24316390-24495076 GCA_021186555.1 Reticulitermes speratus | reverse complement strand
ATCAGAATTAGGTGGTTGTTTCTGAGATTATATGACGATTCCTAAATGAAGAGATTATAGGGTGTCAATTTAAGGGGGAAAAATTATTGGCTACCTATTTGGAAAGAGGCAGCCATAACTCCTTTCAATGTATTATCCCAGAATTCGGTTGGACAGCCTGACGAAGACAATGAAAAGACTACAGTCATTACTGCGGGGAGCCGAAATGAAATTGGAGGAGACTATCTCTAGAGTACCAGCGTAGAGACTTGCAGGTACACCAACCTACCTAATGAACAACAGTATACGACCCAGTGATTGTACGACTATAAATATTACTCAGCTGTGCGGAACTATTGGACGCTTACAACCTGATAAAGCCGTGAAATATCAGACATTTTTGCATATTCACTTATTGAACCACCGACATACATATACTTCTGCTCCGCCGATGGACGTCATTGCAAGAGCCAAGTCTGTAATTATGCAGCCTTGCTTTCTCCTTGCTGCTAGCTGGCTGACCTTGTGACACATATCATGCCTCTTTTCTATAGAACATTGATGTTTTCGTTGTTACACTAAGAGATTAAAAGATGCAGAAGAATATATTTCTTTCAGAAGCAGTCGCAATATTCGGACACTTGGAATGCATACCAGGAAGCAATGTACAGGGAGCAAGAACACTAAAGTATTAAGTGTATTAGCACAATAGTGATCTGTTTCTGTCTGCAGTTTCAGCTAATTTAGAATCTGATCACGTAGCCGGAACATTTGCTTAGAAATTTAGGTTTAAGCCATTTACAAAACTTAAAGAGGTCGAGTTGGTGCTGTGGGGGTCAATATTAATCAGTACTGTGTAATTTATATCATTGAATATAATTATCTCCCCTGCTTTGATGAAAGTATTATAAAACATCTGTGAGATAATTTTGTATGTGCATACTCTAGGCCTAATATGTAGTTAATTTCTCTATACATGCCTCTTATGTAGCAAAAATCACTCATTTCATTAAATTTGTGCGGTAGGCCTTTTTGTGTGTATGTCTGATATATATCACAGTCGTACAGCTGAAGGTGGGACTATTTATACAAGTATGTGGACACATAAATAAATTGCTATAAGGTTGTGCCAGTTTTTTCAGTGTTCTGAACTTTGTGACTTCTACAATATCCTCTCTACAATTTAGCACTATGGAAATTCAGGCACTATGTCAAAACTAAATTTTATCTGCCATCCTGTTTTTATAAGTATGGTAGGAAGATGGGAATCCTCAGTTTGAATACATCATAATTTTCATCTTACTTGATGTCGACCATAATCCACTGACTAAATTGTACTCCATATTGGGATAGTTTGAGATTATTTACACACCCTCAGTTAATTTAGTTATCATTCCATACAAAGTCCTTTCTTCACTTTTTTCATTTTAGGGCATAAGACTGTACTGAACCTGAGACTGTGTTAATATTAATCTTGTATCTTAATTACTGAAAGAACTGGGTTGTTTTTCAACCACACCTTAATAAGTTTCTCTGAGTCAGGGATCAAAGTTGAAGTTTTAATACTATAAGTCACATGTAGCCTACCTAGTCAGTACTGAATTTTTATAGTGAAAAGGAAAACTCTTTAAATGTGTACCAGCCTATCCCAATATAGACATTTTGTATTCCTGTTGAGTTACTCAATATAAAAAAAAAGAATTCAAGTAATGGATATTCTGGAGTCAGAGAGTCCAGTTGCCATGTTCATAATTGATTGTTATAGAGCCAAATGACTGCTGAAATAAAATGTATAAAGTTTAAAATGATCAGAAAATTTAGTGGGGTAAGAGTAGGTAATTTTAAAGTTTTCATTTACCTTAAACATATGTTCTTAGCTCATATTAAACACAGATTTTTAATTGAGAGAACATTACATTTAATATTGTAATATACAATAATACGATTCTAATTACTAAATCAATATATTTTTATTGTATTTTGAAGATTTGTGTACTTTCTTCCATAAGACTCAGTTTTTCTCAGAACAAGAATCAAATTGTATGTAATCTTAGAAAATATTAAAGAAATTAGTCTATCCTGTATGAATGCGTAAATTTTAACTTTGGAAATAGTTGTATGCTGATGTATATAACACAGTATGTTTTAAAATTATGTTTGGAAACATACATCCTTCTACCAAAAATATGTTAAAACACCTGAGTGAGCTGTTTCTCTCGATGTATGTTACCAGCACTCAGTTTTTGAACATACAGGTAAACTCTTCTTCATTTTTTATGCTGTAATTTGTTTATAATGTATGCATATACAACTGTACCAAACACAATCTCAAATATGAATTGTGCATGGACTATGAAACTTACTTTTGCTTAACAAATTGTAATGTCTTCTCTCATGCACAATCAGTAATTTCTTAACTTGCTATTAAATCACAAAGCCAAGTAGTTCTTGTGCCGAAACACCATGCCAATACTGTGCGGATGTAAGGTGTTCCTTCAAATTTGTTTACCTTACCATCATGGTAAAAGCTTTGGTACCCATTTCAGAGAAAGTCTGATGGGCCCCAGACTCATTTTAAACATAGCAGAGAAATGACAAATCAACTTCATGCGATGGTATGAACTACATTCTCCAGTCCTCTACCAGTAACTTTAGGACCAACTTACATGAGCTTATATGGGATACGTTGTTAAGGACCGTGTAATTGATATTCTATAGGCCTACATCATATCATAATTAGCACGATATGAAAAATTCATCCAGCCATCTAAAAAAATTTGTATTTTTTGTGACAGTGTTCTAGTGTTGAGATCTATAACAGTGTCCTATCTACCTGTGGCTTACAGGAAATTTCTTTTTCCGAACATCCTCTAGAAAACACCTGTTTCATTTTGTAAATTTCTCATGAAACAACTTGCATATTGCATCCTCTCTTTCTCATTTGTTGCTGATAGATTCATGAAAGAGAGAGTAGAATATATGATCCTTAAGGTTAAATGGAACATAATAAGATCTGTTTAGAGCATTACAATTTTAAGGTGTTGATAATTGGGATATGGACCAAGTAGAAATATATGAAAAACTAAATAAATGGAATTGTATTGAAGTGACCACATAACCTGCTAGTTGTTGTTGGCGGTTGTAAAACAAGAAGATCTTAAGACTGGAAGCAGTTTACACACTCCACTGAGCGTCTTCTATCCATTTCACAAACCTCCCCGAAGCTATAAATTTACTCCCAAAATTAAATGTTTTTAAAAAAAGAGGTTTTGAATTATTCATTGCAAAGAAAGGAAATCAAGTAATGGATATTCTGGTGTCATAGATTCCATTTAACAAGATCATAATTGACTTTTACTTAACAGAACCGAATAATTGCTGAAAAAATGTGTCTTAAAAATGTATTATACAAATTGTATAATGTTTAAAGAAGATTAAAAATTATAGTGGAGTGAGATAAGGTAATTATTGAAGTTCCAATTTATACTTAAACACATGTTCTTAGCCTCCATTAAACGCAGATTGTGAGTGGACATTGCCTTTAAAACTGTAAGACACACTAATAAGATTTTAATTCCTAAATTAAGAAATTTTATTGTCATTTAATGATGCATGTAGTATTTTTTTCATAAGACTGATTTGTTCTCAGAACAAGAATCAAATTCCATATAATCTTAGACAATCTTAAACATCTTATTCTCTGCTGTATAAACGTGCAAATTACAATTTTGGAAATAAGTGTTTGCTGATTTATGTTGGAGGGTATGTTTTTTAAATTATGTTTGGAAACATACGTCCTTGTACAAAGAATATATTAGAACAAGTGAATGAACTGTTGCTCTCGACGTATCTTACCAGCACTCACTTTACCAACATACCGGTAACCTGTTCTTAATTTCTCATGCTGTAACTGGTGTATAATGTATTCATACACAACTGTACCAAACATGATCTCAAATATATACTTTGCATGGATTATGAAACTTACTTTTGCTTAACAAATGATGATACCTTCTGTTATGCACCATCAATAATTTCTTAACGTGTTATTAAATCACAAAGGCCAAGTAATCCTTGTGTTAAGGCACCATGCCAATACAGTGCAGATGTAAGGCATTCTTTGAAATTTGTTCACTTTACCTCTTTGGACAAAGCTCTGGAATTCATTTTAGACGAAGCTGGGTAGGCCATAGACTCATTCTGAGCATGATGGTGAACAGCAAAATCAACACTTGCAATGGTAAGAATTCCGTTATCCAGTTGTTTGCCATTCACGTTAGGACTAACTTAGGTGAGCTTGTATGAGATGTGTTATTAACTACCGTGTAATTCATAATTTATAGGCCTACATCATATCATGATTAGCAGAATATAAATAATGTCACTTATGAATAAAAAGCCACATAAACAAAATCTGCATATATTACTACAGTATAAAGAGTTGCAATTGGTACTGGAGTGTTGTATCAGTGTAAGGATTGTACATTATTTGTTGTTCCAAAGACGGTTAGAAAACGACCCTAAATTTTTGCCAAATTTATTAAACATTTTTATATTGCCTCCTCTCTTTGCTTATTTATCATTGTTAAATTAGTGAAATATAGAATAAAAGATATAATACTTATGGTTACAAATGTGGTCGCAGGCCAAATAATACAAGCTGGCGGGCCACAGGTTGGAGACCAATGGTTTAAAACATTACAGTTTTAAGGTGTTGAATAAAAGAACGCTGGGGGTGTGTAGGTGGTAGAGAGATATCTGGAAAGAAAATGGTGATTATTTCATGATTGGTATATGGACTAAGGAAAACACGAAAAAAATGAATAAAGAGAATTATATTGCAGAGACCAGAGTACTTGCCTGTTGGCGATTTTGAAGCAGGAAGCTCCTGAACCTGTTACGACTAGAAGCAGTTTACATGCTAAACCAAGCGTTTTCTGTCCATTTCAGACACTTCCACGGAACTATACATCTACTCTACAAAATAAACGTTTATAAAAAGTGGTATAACCTGTCCTGGCCAATCTGATATGAGTGTAGCAGTGGCCTTGCAGACTGCGACTGTGTACGGCGTTTGGCAGCTCAGCTAGCTAGTTGTCTGGTGCTTATATAATGTCTTTCCACAACATCTCTCAGCAGATGTATTGGTAACTCCTCCCCCTCACCATGACAAGAGGCCGGCTGTAGGACGTAATCAGCATGACATTCCATGTAAGAACACTGCGTGAGAGTGAAGCTGACTGCTCACAGCTGTAAAGTTAAGGGCAGTAAACTGTATGACTTTATGTCGTGTTTGGTAGCCAGAGACAGGTGTTCACTATAGTGCATGGTGCAACTTGGCTTCTGGCTGTTGCCTAGTCGGCCTGTAGGGCGAACGTGTGAGTACATCTGGCCGTTTATGACGGCCTGCCATATTTAAGGTGGGCCACTACATTGTTTCTTAACGGTTGTTTCCTTATTATTACAGAAACAAAGTTTCAATGTCACCTTTCGGTTTACTAATCACTTGTGTGATTTTGCACTAAATGATCGATGCTCAGCTGTTTCTTCAGCCTCAGCTCCTACTTTACAAACAAGACAGTCTCTGAACCTCTATCTAAAATACGGTAAACGTGGTGTGGCTGACTCGCGCAAGGGCATTAAATATAGGGAGGGAGGGAGGGGATGTAATTTGGCCGTCACGTTTTATAATTGTATACACCAGTACGAAGACACTTTCCACTAACTTAAAACGAGATCCAAAATGAATCAACAAAAGTTCGGTTTTGACTTTGCACATGTTGGTAATTCCGATGTTGACACTTATGACAGAATGTAATAACATGCTTCATATTTACGAAATTTTTAATGATGGACAGGGTTTTCAGATTCAGACGAGGTTTACTGGATGCAGTGAAACTAGCCGGAATATTTCCATTCTAGTATGCCATCCATTACCATCATTGAAACAAAAGGCTTTTTGGAATTTACTTTTTTTCAATTTGTCTTTCCTTGAAATATTCCTAGCGAAATAGATGTTTTCTTGTCATTTGTGTATGCAATATTCCACAAGAAATCGTTTATAAGGCTGGTACATTTCTAATTCTTCTTTCCGCGTGGCTGCCCTCTTCCTATTGTGGCGTTTAAAGGGTAGCTTGATATGTCAAAACCAATCAAGGCAAATACACTCCTCACTGCTTTAATACAATTCAGTAACAGGAACAGGTGTACTGTGCGTACAGAGTAGTTTTACATATGCTTGTAGAGTTTTAAAACTAAAGGGGAGTTGTCTCACATTCCCGATTGTCTAGACGAGTAAGTATTTGCATAAGAATCTGCTGCGTTTCATCCGATTTTGAATATAATATTTTCTCCAGTTTTTCCTGTCGCAATTCCAACGCCGACAACTTCTCTGTAAACATGTCCCATTTCTCTTGATTTCCGGATGATTCCCGTTCCTTATTAAGTTCCGCTTCCTTGCTGATTATACTTAATAGTGATCGAGCAGCAGTGTAACTAATTTTTTTCGGCTTGTTTGGATATATTACGGATATTGTCATTTGTACAGAACATTTAATAATTTTCGGGAGTGCACTCAATAATCCTTCAATTCTGGAAATCAATTTTGCTCTTGCGACAAGACTTAGCACTTCTGATTTCTCCCTGATCTGTCCTGTATCGCCCACAGCCAGACCGTTCAACAAATTCAACAAAATAATAGCCTCCAGGACAACAAACGACACGACACCGGAGCAAGATATGAAAGTAGCAATGATCAGCAATATCTCCAGCCAAGTCTCCAGTGACACTATGTAGGCCTGTTGATGTATAATCAGTTGATGCATCTCTCGTAGAGTTAGAAGAGACAACAAGGCTATTAGACAGAGCCACAGGAAATGCAGAATGCTGGCATTTGGCTGAGATGTGAAGTTAGTATCATTTATGTCAGACGTTATAAAGCTATCATTAAAACTGAAAGGACCAGTAGTGTTGTTGGCAACACCTCCGTCATTTAGTGTGTTGTAAGAGTCAGAACATAGAATGTACACAGTCAAGAAAAGCACGAACATAGCATAGAAAAACATATCGATAAAGAAAACGAATTTGACCTTTTGCCATTTTAAGATCAAGAAAGTTGACATAACCGGATGTCTCAGTAAGTCCCTATGATGATGACTTTCAGCCATATGAGTAACAATTTTCATAAGTGGGCGACAATCCAGTCTGAGCTCGAGATCCTTACTCGTAGCCGGTTTATCGTTACTCTCCAAGCAGTTGTCAACAAACTCCTCCACTATTGACAAACTAGCTGACAACAACATTTTATTGCCATGTTCAAATACCATGAAGTTAGCACCTTCACTCAATAAAAGTTTCGCCCTATCCCGGAACCCGCTTTCCACTGCCATGTAGAGAGCAGTGTTGTCCGTACAGTCCCGCAAGTCAATGCTCATCTTCCTGACCGAGTAAATTTCCATGAGAAGCTTAAAGCAGTTCTCTAGCATTTGTTTGTCACCTGGGTTTCTTTCACTTACTCTGGCCCACCAGTGAAGAAGTGTGCGGTTTTCCCTGTCTTTCACACTTGCATCTGTTTCGTCTTTTTTCAATAATATCTCTAGCACCTCAAAATTTCCACTCCGAGCTGTAGCATGTAGCACAGGTATGCCGGTAACACGATTCTTGATTTTCGGATCTGCACTGTTCTCAAGAAGAAGTTCGACAAACTGTTTACGATACTTCATCTGGCAAGCAATTTCTAGTAGACAGGAATGGTAAGGTTCATCGTACCAAGTGTTAGAGTTATTTGAATCGAGATTTTGACGAAAAGTTTCATAGTCACCACGGCGAAGGGCAGTAAGTAGTTTTATGTCTCTCTCAGATGAACCCAGACTCTCCATTATAGGTGCTGGGAGAAGTGGCTGTAAGTCTGGGTACGTCTGCATTATAATTTCTCTCAAAGTCGATTCTCTGTCTCCTGGGTAGTAATCGAGGTAAAGTCGATTAGATGATGGATGCTTCAACATGTGCTCAACACATGTCACGTGAAGGTCATTTAAAGCATACCCTAATGCAGTGTAACCATGTTTGTTTGGTAGGTTGATTTTCATCTCCTGACAATTCATCAACATATCAATGCAGCGGTAGTAATTATCATGTGTGTGACGCTTGTGACAAGCTGACATGACAGCACAGTGTAGGGCTGTATTTCCTTCTCTGTCAATAGCATTAAATTGTGTCGGGTAGTTGGTGAGCAAAATAGACAGTGTTTGGAAGTCGCCAAGTGTTACCGCCTCAAATATTTGTCTGCAATACTCCGACAACGTTGTCTCAACACTATGATCAACGCCTACCTCTACTTCTTGGAATGTCTCATCTGCTCTACTTGTCAAACGTCCCAGCACACGTTGTTGCCTTAGACTACCATCCGACGGTATGCTGCACAATGGCACTAATTCGTCCTCGTTGTTTCCCGATGTCGGCTGTTGTGAAAAAGAAGATAAAAACACATATTTAACTGCAGTGGAAGTAACAACAAAAATTTGTTGACTTTGTGTACTATTATTGCTATAATAATAATAATAATAATAATTATTATTATTAATTCTAGTAGTAATAGTAGTAGCGCCGATCCCAGTGGCCGTGGGGTCTAAGGCGTGGGTCCACGGCCCCTCGATTACTAGGATTGTGGGTTCGAATCCCACCGGGGCATGGATGTCTGTCTCTTGTGAGAGTTGTAGGTTGTCAGTTAGAGGTTTCTGCGTAGAGTTGGTCCCTCGTTCAGAGGAGTCCTGCCGAATGTGGTGTGTCTAAGAAAGTGTGATCGTGAAGCCTCGAAAATTGAGACGGAATACGCCCCCCAAGAGGCTGCCGAGCCATTGGAAAAAAAAGTAGTAATAGTAGTAGTAACATTTTTTTTCTTCTTCTTCTTAAAAAGGGCCCGTCGGCAAAAGCTTCGGATGCACTGCAGCCCATACACGTACGAGTCTCGCAGCAACAAATGATATGGTAAACAGTTCCAGCCTCCGACCTGCAAAATCTGCAGGTAGGATCTCCATCAAAGAGGCCCATAATATTCAGGTGCTTCCTCACAGGAGCATGGCCTGTGAGGAATGCAATTACCAATCTTAGTTGATGCCTGCTCAGTTTAAGTAGGTCTTGAGCTCTTTTCTTACATGGTCCACTAATAAAAAGTTTACCATGTCTGTGACCTGGTAAATTATTGCAGGTGGAGCAGTAACATCAGTACGTACTGAATAACCATAGTGCCCACAATCCTAAATAAGCATTATGGTATATTTTATCTTATACGTGATTCATGAATTAACCGAGTGTTGACGTATATGGTAAGGACCGTCGTAAAACAAATATTTTATTAAAGACGTAATTTGATTGTCGCAAAAAGGCAGTTACATGTTTCGGCTTGGTATCCATTAACCCGCCTTCAGCCTGCAGCAATAAATCATGTAAAGAAGAAAATAATTTGTAGCTGTGTGCTTTTATATTAAATGGTAATTTATACCTGAGCTTTAATTTTTTGTCAAGCATTGTCTTTCAAAAATTGGTAAAACAAAACAGTAATCTCATTTAAATTATTAAAATTCTGTGACACAGTCGTAATTTTTTACATCACGAATTTATAATTTTGATATTCGTGCTCTTTTCCTCTTGCTTGCAATTATTTGTGTAGATGGACATTTATATATGTATAAGTTAGTCGATAAGCGCCTATTCTGCGTGACGCCTTCTTCGTCAAGCTTCGACGTGGCATTCGTTGATTGTGAAGAAAACAAAGAAACTTGTGCAGCAGAATGAATGTCGTCAACTATTAAAATTACTTTTATAAATCACAAAATCTTTTGAAACTGAGCGTAGAACATGCTCTGTTAGTTATATTGTCTGGGAACAGAGTTGTAAGGAGAATTGTAGAAAGTCATAGAGTTTAAGAAAAGTGAACACAGAGAAAATTACATAATAAAGAAATTCAGTTCTTAACATTATCTTAATTTTATTACCGTTATTTGCCCAAGTAGAGTGGGTTAAAAAAGTGTATGCAACACGCATAACACAAGCGATGTATACAAGTTTTGGGGGAAACTAAGTTGCCACAACACACACGGGAGGTAAAAGAATTTGAATGGTGTGGTTGTTTTGCTATATACCGATTTTTGTAGACGTGAACTAGACTGGACTAAATGAGAATTGTCCACAACACAAGGGTTTTGCGAACGAGCATTTTCTGTTGATGAAGAGGTAATATTTCCAAGTTTTTGTTCGGTTTTCGTTATTTCGTTTTCATTCTTGTCAGTATAACATGTGACTAAGTCAAAGAATTTACCTAACTAATTGTAATGAATATTGATAGCATGGGAACATTTTTGAATTGAATATGTAAAGCCTATATGATTTGTTTTGCATAGAATTAGTGAGAGAGCTTGTAAGAGGCACCAGTGATGGAAATTTCCATTTAGCCAGCCAATTATATTTGGTTACTTTGAAGTTAAAAGAGTACGATGAATTTATATTCATCAGGAAAATACGAGTGCTTGAAAGAAGGGAAGGTGACATTTCATTGGTTTCTGTAGAGCTGTATGTGAAATTGTTTTACTTATTAATTGATTTTGCATACTGATTGTAGTAGTTTAAGAGATTACACGAATTGTGTTAAATTTTATGAAGTACAATTGAATTTGGGAACGATAAGAGATAAATGTGTAGAAAGTTTTAAAAATTTTGTGTATGGGTTTTTGAAGTGGAAGAGGCGAGGCGTGCGGAAGGATCCACCACACTGCTTTCGCTGTTTTTTTTTTTTGCTTCAGAAAATCATACTGACAGAAGAAAACAGTAGTTAAAATGTAATGTGGAAAACATAACTAGAAATGAAGGAAACTTTAACAGTAATCTAAAGCAAAGGAAACATGAAATGTTCACTAAGATTTTAGGGAAGAAGTTGGAAGCATCAATATTTGAAGCAAGAGTTAGAAATCCAGAAACTCAGGTGTATACTAGTAGTTAGTTGCATTTGTAGGTGGGGAACGTAGCTTTCCTACATGTTTCTAGTGTGGGTTCGGCACAGGGGTCTGTGTAGCGAGAGTAGATGGTACGGGTGTGGTCAGTTGAACAGCTGACATGAACGTTATTGTGTGACGCACTTAGTTGGTGGAACACATGACGAGCAATCATCTGACTTCAAGGTTAAGGAAGAGCCGTACTGTGAAACAGAACCACACTTTAATGTAATCTTGCGGATGCTTGGAAAATTTTAGCACGAACTTATTGAATTTACTTTCAGCACAGGAAATGGTTTAAGACAACTATGTAGTTACACACACCTAGGAAGTTTTGGAAACTACTAGAAATTAAAGAGTAGAGCTGTAATAGATGTGGTGAACAAAGGGGTGAACAAGAGATGATAATATCCAGTAAGCAATGTCTCTGTGTGAGATTATGAAAAAGAATGAAGAAGCCCAGTTGAATTCTGAAATTAAATGACTCAGGTTGGGAGTCAGGAATTTTCAAAATCGTATCAGGGATACGTAAGGAAAAAGCGTGTCAGAGACACGTGGAGAAAAAAAAAAATGGTTTGTCGGGGATACCATTTAGGAAGAAACTTGGTAACCGTTAGTGGTACCTTGGGAAAATTGTGATCGTTACAGGTGGCGACACAATAGCAATTGATAGTTTCATGTGTTGAAACTTGGGGAAAAACTCAGTTGTATCTGAGTAGTCTCAGGTATGGAACTATGAGAAAATGTCAGACGGAATTGACATGATGAATACTGAGAACATATTTGTCCATTCGTGGAGTATGTCGCAGTTTCATGAACAGAGATTAAGGGAAAATCTAAGAAGAGAATCAACGTAAATGGGTAATTCAGGAAAGAGATAAACAGAGTGAGACCCCAGATATCTAGCCTACCAGAAGCAAAAGATTAATCAAAATTTGATTAAGGAAGAGTTGGTAAGCAAAATAATTAGAAATTTTGGGAGGAAATTTGACTTTGTTTGTGAGGAAGACGGCGTGATTTACAAACGTAGGAATGATTCGGAGTATGACACTGTTATTCCGAATAGCCTAGTAAGGAGATGATGGCCAGGAATTATGATCCTGTGAGGAGCTCATCCAGGTAAGTGATGAGAAAGGACATAGCTTAACTTGGGTAGCTATGGCATAGAGTTTATAGAAAGAAGAGGAAAAATTAGAATTCTACAGCATAGAATTATTAGGGCGCAACTACAGGTTGAAGACTGATTTAGAAATTCAGGAAGACAAAACGCAAGTTTAACGACGAATTTTGGGTAGCCCTAGATTAGCGTGAGTGGACTGTTATGCATTCCAGCAGATATGTTCGGGTCAGGGCATGAGCTCAATGCAGTAACACCTCAGCTTGAAGATAGTCAAACGGATTTAGACAGGCAAGATTTACAGCAAAGGGTTGACACCTATGCCGGAGCAGAATCACCTGTGGATGATCCAAACTCAGCACTAGATGATTCTATCTACATGCCGCCTGACACACCTAGATCGAGACGCGAGCTAGGGACCACTAGATTAGAGCCACCCATTACGAGGTTGAGGGCGAGATTACAGGCACAAGCTGAAGAGAAAAGTGTAGTGAAGTGGTAAGAACATTGTACAACAGCCAAGTGTAATGTGTTTACAGGAGTGTTCAATGACATTGATGCATATAAGGAAATGCTAAGGTAGCAACTGACATATGTTGTACAGTCAGTACTATAAACATTGACTTCAAAGACTTGAAGGAAGAAATTTTTGAACTTTAAATGGAAGTTAGACTTTTATTTGTGTAATATGCTAAAGGGTTTTATATTGTAATTGTTTATTGGTTTTACAAGTTTAATACTTTGTGTTTGACCCTATAAATCTTCATTATGTTTTATTATCGACATGAGATGATGTAGGGACACACCATAGTCTGAGCGGGAGGGGATTTGTAATGAATATTGATAGCATGGGAACAGTTTTGAATTGAATATGTAAAGCCTATATGATTTTTTTTTGCATAGAATTAGTGAGAGAGCTTGTAAGAGGTACCAGTGATGGAAATTTCCATTTAGCCAGCCAGCTATGCTTTTAAGTTTGTTTAGATTATCAAGACCACACACACTTGCTTGCAGATGGCCATGGGTCTGCAGCTTCACCAAATAGTTTTAGGAGCCTAGGAGGATTAAAACAGGAGTTTTGATTGGTAGTCCATATATGGTCAGAAATTAAAAGACTAGGTATAATTGGTCAAGAGAGTTATAGATGAGCTGAGAGCAGCCATGATTATGATGATTCGGGCATGGATTTGGAGGTAATAAATAGAAGTGAAGACAATGGAAGAGCGTCTTTTGGCATCAGTCTTTGGTCGGTGATATTCGAAATTTTAACCTTAGAAATTCTAATGAACAAAGGAGTAATGGTTTTTTCACTAATTTTAAAAGTGAATAGTGGTGATTGTTAGAAAAGTGCCACGAAATGTTAAATAACTTTTGGCGAAACATTAAAGTAACAAACCTAAAAGAAGTTTTGATCATTTTCTTAAAATGATAGATGTATGGTAATAGTCAGTGTGTAACAACGGAATGAAAAGTGAAAAGTAAATAAAAAAATTAGTGAAATAGTGTGAAGATTATACAAAGCGGGAAATGGTGTAAAATGTTAGTGCTAACAGCGTCAATAAAGAGAGGATTGTTACCATCAGTTAAGTTGGATACAATCATTATGCTTGGATTAATTTTGACTCAAGGTATGTGGAGGAATGCATATTTTAAGAAAGTAGGAAAGGAAACGGGATCATTTTAATAGAGATATACTGTTAAAATGTGACGAGCAAAGTGTGTGAGTTCAAATTAAATATATGGGGTTATTTATAAAAGTGTGAGTCCAATGTAAGTTTAATAAGTTTAATGTGAGTTTAACAAAGATAATTGAGGGACATTTTATATGCAAAAAAGTGAAAGATGAGATATTAGATTCTAGAGGTGAAGTTAAATTAAATACTTGGAAAATTTAAAGTAAAGAGTAGCAAATTTGTATGAAGAGTTGATAATTTTGGTTACTTTTATTTAGAAATTTTATTGTTTTTTTATTGGTGTTTTGATGAGTTTAATTTGTCTTTTTTTTGTTTATTAATAAAAGTGTGTTTCTTAACAGTTTATTTTAACTGAGACAGAGACCTACACATCCCTAGATAATATTAAAGTGGAACATGAATTTAGCTGCTAGTACTGTATACTAGCTGGTGGCAGTGATACCAACTAAGATAGGAAAATCTGTTTAGCTACGTTACCAAAGGACGTATTCTCAATAGAAGGGACTATTGAGCAACAGCGTACCTTACATAATATTAAATTCTGGAAAAATATATCATTTTAGACAAAAATTTATATTGTTCCTTCTGTACTTCTCTTACATTACAATATCTTTATCTGACTGTCAGCTTCTAATTTAATTCAAACTCCACATTAACAGTCTCAACATCAAATCTTGCTCTTTGATATCATTATAAAATGGGCTGTATTGAATCTGCCATTTGAGGGAAACAGCTGTGATTGTTGAATGAATTCTTGTCTATAAAGCACTTAAATCTCATAATACTTCCCAATGTCATTAGAATGTTTTCACTTTAAATTGCATGTTTCATTGTTCAAACTTTGCAGATGCTTAACTTCAAATTTTCAGAGATAGCGAAATATGTGCTCTTTGTCGGTATTGTCTAACACCAACTAAATTAAAGTAAAACTAAAGTGCCAAAGAGAGATTTCTTGCGCAACATTTCATCAGTTAACTAGGTAATTGGAAAAAGAAAATTCTGCATCACTATAGCAAACACAGGTGATTGTGAGAAAATCCAGTCTATTACAGTGAAGTTACAGGAGATTATGTTGTAATCAAATTTTTGAAACCATCAAGTTTAATTTGCTTCAGTTTTCTTACTTACAATATTAATATTTGTATCCATTACTGGAATGTCCTAATATCCACGACTTCTCTGACAAAAATTTACCGAATACTGAATAAACTGCACACTTTAAGGTTTCTACTTTCGTCTAAAGCGGTAATGTGCAAATGCTGGCAAAACGTCTTTTACGTGTTATCAGTAGCGATACTGAAATGAGAAATGGGACGTGAGAAATCTCCGTCCAGTCCAAATATATCTTATCTGCCTCATTCCTTCACAATATTATTTGCTATTTGGTCTTCCACCTTTTTCTCATCCAAGAGGCATCAGCTTCTGTTTCCAGTCCTTGTACTACAACACCAGCGATATACCCGGTACACCGTATCATCTTAGATTGCAAAATCCTAAGAATCTGATATTTTACTTTTATTTAATTAGGCAGCACATTATAATGGTACATGGATGAATGGAGACATACAACCACGCATTTTAACTGCATCACTAGAGTAATAAGAGTGGTCAGCATCTCGCCCCTCCCGGTTTATCCCACAGAAAGAACCCACAGTACCCATTGAATATGAGGCTAGGTGATGCCAGAACTGGTCTGGAGGCTTTGGAGAAAGGAAAGGTTTCTTTTCCACTCCGAGACTTGAACAAAGTCTTCTGCCTCTTCTACCCTACACCAGCTGAGGACTCGCAAGGAGGTTCCATGTTCGATTCCCAGTAGATCCTTGGAAATTTTCAAGTGACCTATTCCTTCTGTCCTTATTCAGTAGCTATGGGGTCCACTTTGCCTCTTAACTGAGCTGATTCTTACTTACTGTAGTATTTAATGCTTCTACTGTATATTTATTAAAATATGATGTACCACTTGGACTTAGACGAATTTATCTGTTTATTCTAACATCTGACTCCTTTGGTTTTATCATACTATTGCTTACCTGCGGACTTTGAGGTCTCTTGCATATGTGTATTCCATCCACACTTTTGTATCATGTTGTGCTTGTTTGGGCCCTCAATGGTCTCTAGTATATTTATGTGTTTTATATTATTTTCTTGTATATTTATGCTTTATATTGTACTTTTCTGACATGTTCTATATCCAGTGGTTTTGTAAACCTTTGGATTTGTAGAATGAAAATAAAATACAATACAATACAAAACTGAATACCAAGGAATTTCCTTGGGGGTAAAGTGTGGCCAGTGGATAGAACTGACTACTGTGCCATCATAGTTGTGTCGAATGTCAAATTAAGGATCGAAACCCAACATTCCTTCCCCCTCTGTGTCTTCATGACTTGTGATGCAAAAGCTTTACCTTTTATGTTCATTTGCAACATCAATTTAATTGATATTTTCTTTATTAGACAGCCTTTATATCAACGATTTTGCTAAAATGCGTGAAGTATCGGACAGTATCCTCTGTCTTCATAAAAAATAATTTTTATAACAACTGGATATTCTTGTGCACAGTATTACAAACTATGAAACTAGTTTGGGATATATCTTGTAAAACATTTTCAAATGTGATGTGTTAACTATAGAAAGTAGACCATTCCCCATATAGCTCAAGATATAAAGCCACAAAGCTGCTATTTTATTATGGATTATATAGCAAAGTTAAAAAGCTTGTGAATTGTCTACCCTTGGTAAGCAATTACACATATTTCGTTTATATCTTGCTGTATGCAAGAGTAATTTCTAAGTTAATGTAAAAGGCAGGAATTCGTTTCTCACTTCTTAGCTTTCGGTTGGATTTCAAACTCAGCAGTACTTAAATCATTATGACAAAAATTGATCAAAATTTTAATTACACAATTATAAATCCCTTTAAACCATCTGAGTGGCAAAGTAAATTATACAGAGATAGGCACTTGGTTCTGTGAATAAACACTTATATTTATTAATAAGGGTTTCAGTTGATGGAAGAGATGATGTGTTCTAGATAACATTTGGTTATAAGATCTCTGTTCTTATGGAATGTGGTTCTGCATCACTAAGTGACTGGTCATTCAGACCCTCGAAGATAAGTCCAGAATGCCGTCTTGAAATGGTCACCAGGCAACCGGGGATATGGCTTCACATTCTAAAGAACAGTGATGTCAATTGCACTACTGTGAAAGCCTAAAACTCTCAGAACATGGTTTTAATGTACAAATATAAAAAATCTGAAATCAGATCCTTTTAGTATCACAAGAAATTTGATGCCTCAAATAAATGGTTAAATTCATATATTTTTATGTGTAGAAGATGTTTGATAATAACATATCCTTGCATTCATATATAAAACATGTTTAAAAATGTTAACTTAGGGAGTTTGAAAGCTCACTCAACACCGTTCACAAACTTATAGCTTCCAGAATTTAAAGAGTTAGAACAGCATTAGCAATCTGGACCAAGTCATCATGTTCTGTCAAATTTGTACAGCTGTTCTTATAGTGGCTTCTCTTTATTGTTAATATAGCTTTGTATTTGCAATGTAAATTATGTTGAGTTAGACTGTCATGTTAACCACATTAAAATGTGCTTGACATATCGACGAACAAGTTACATGGAAGTAATATTATATTTTTCAAGTCTTGTGTACTAAAGGAGTTAGTTAACAGATAATAATTATGTACATACAAAATTGAGCAACGTAATGTGACAGTGCATTGAGGTTTATAAACATTGAAAAGTGAATGATTAAGCAAGGGTGGGGAGAATGGAATGAGTTGCCTTTCTCTTTCAAAATTTATCTGGAACTTTCACGGTTCTCGGATAACACATTTTTATTCAAATTCGTCCAAAGCAAAGAGTTAGCTCCTTCCTTGTGGTGACAGCTATATGGTAGTTTGAAGTAAAACATATTCAGCTCAAGAAGTATTTTATTTAGGTCCTTTTGAATTGCAGACAGCATAAAATAATTGAGGTAGCAATAGGTGAATTCACTGCACTGATGTTGTGTGCTTGATTAGGCTGATAATCTTCAGTGTGGGTAGTTTCAATATTTTATTTCCATTGAGATGTCTTTTGTTCCTTTGTAAGCAGTATATTCTCAGTAGGAAGGACTTGTTTTTAATGCATGCAAGTGTATACACACCTGTGTATATACTGTGCTGTACAACAAGTAATTTTCAGGTTAAGTCACTTAAAATAATTTTATAATGGCATCAATTACAGTAATTCTTTATTCTCATATTTACATAACTCTTTCGTTTTAGAGTTTGTGTACAACCTTAAGTTGTGTAGGAGATGGGATCACAGAGTCGGTATAGTGACCCACCTGCAGGCTGGATGATCTTGGGTTCGAATCTTGGCAGTGGCAAGAGATATACATCTTCTTCGAAACGTGCAGACCAGCTAGGGACCCACATAGGCTCCTATTCAATGGGTAAAGAAAACTGTTTCTGTGTGGGAAAGAGTGGCCGGGGTGTGAGGCTGACCTCTGCCTCCAGCTAGTGCAGAGGTTAAAAATGATTGGAGCTATACTTGCTTCCCCCCCCCCCCGGTATGTTTTCGTGGTATGTACAGGGACAACTTCACCGAACCCTTGTTTGCAGTGTATAAAAATGCTGTATTTTCATGCCATTCATCTAGTTAGCCATACACCCTTTATGTAATGTGTTATAACGTATTCAGATTGTGGGAGGACATTTGAGCACTTCAGATGAAATTTTTATAAATCAAGACACACTTAATGAAACTTTAGTTTTCGATGGCAGTACATATTAATTCTTCTGGGCTGTGACACAGTGTAGTCTTATTAACTAGGTTACATGACATTCAACCCAGAAGGTGGTGTAAGACTTCTGGGATATTATGCAATGTCATCTGGTAAATATTTACTGACATATCGGAGGATCTTAAACACTCTTCAGAAACATCTGTAACTATTCACCATTTGACTTGTCACATGCTAGAAGTCTTGAACCTTCATGAATACCACTCTGAGAATCTCAAATCTCATATCTAATGATCATTTACTTTTTAAACACAGTTTAAAATTATGTATGAAACTCAACTGTAACATATAATACATAATGGTTCAGAACTATGAACTTTTTAAAGTTTAGTGTGTGCTGTATACACATTTGACCATGCAGTGAAACATCATTACTAAAAGGTGTTACTTTTTAACATCATAATGTGTTCTGCAGTGCTCAATCCCACCTTATGAAACACTGAATTTTCCCTTTTTCTTTGAATTAACAATTCTATTAGTGATGATAATACTATTATTTATTGCTCAAACACTCGATGATATTCTGTTCTTCAGGTCGTATCTCAGTACAATTTAGTTAGAGATGATTTGTCATTGCTATTGCCATTTGAAGTGGGGCCTCCAAAACATTATCCTTGATCATTATGGCGTTTTCTGCTCTACAGCAGGTGCATTCTGAAGATATATATAATTTTAGATTGTGTATGATTGTGTATGTTGGCTGCCAGACAGTCACATTAACATCATGACACACCGGGTTTTGATAGGAGGCACAACATTACTAAATAACAAATTCATTAAATTTCAAAATGGACGGTGATGGTTACCGTAATTTTGTGTTGTTTGTTTCTTAAGTAGATAAAATATATGAATGCAGAAAAGCTGAACACCCTCAGTTCTACAGAATCATAAGCCGTATCAAATATCCGTACCATTCTGCTTATCATTCACATCACTACAAAATTATGGACTCCACCAAGATTTCACTTGGGAAAGCCAGAATAATGAATTAGAGACTTATGTTTAAGCCATTAAGAATGTTTATAAAGATTGCCCTGGAGTTGTAGGGGTCAATGTTGATACATAAATTTAATGGCATTAATATTTGGTGTATTTCATTCCTTTCTCCCCATCCCCATACTCAATCCCCCAAGAGAAGGCAGCTATTTCTCTCACCCCCTCCTCCTTCAGCTGCACACATTTTGAGGACGCAGATGTAATAAAACTTCAACTTTCTGTAAACTGAAAAACTAATCACTTCATATCAGACATGAATGTTGATTGTATGACAGCTGTGTATATTTGAATTGTGACTGACTGCTGCCTTGTGCATACTCAATGTTGCATTCAGTTTAGCGCTACAAGCAAAGAAGCTGCATTAAACATATATCAATGTGATAAATGTATTGAGATTTACAAGAATTAGGAAGAACCACATGATGTATATCCTCATACTGTGTGATCTATATCATTGAATACAATTAGTCTGTTTTGATAAATGTATTGTAAAATTGTATTGAGATAATTTTTTATCTTCATACTGTAATGTGTAGTTTATATTTATAAACATTCTTCATATGTAGCAAAAATTCACTAAATTCATTAAAGTGGTTAAGTAGGCTTTTTTACGTGTGACTTATATTGAAATTGTACAGTTTAAGGGGGGTTATTTATATAAATAAGTAGAGAGGTAAATAAATTGCTATAAGATTGACTAAGATTGTTCAGTTTTCTGAACTTTGTCACTTCTGCAGTATTCTTCCTATGATTATTTACTACGGTAATGCGAACACCATGTTAAAATACAAGTGCATTTTATCTACCATCATGTTATTTTAAGTACAGTATGACGAAGCAATATCTCAAATTGAATAACTCACAATTTTTTAAGTTATGTTGGCTGTAGTCCATCGACTAAATTATATACCATATGCCGATGTTTTGAGGGTATTTACACATATGCAGGTTATTTCGTTATCATTCCATACAAAGTCCTTTGTTCACTTCATCTTATAGCATAAGACTGTATCGAACCCGAGACTTTTATAATATTAATTCTGTACAGTAATTACTAAAACCTTTAGGCTGTTTATCTGCCACACCTCAATATGTTACTCTGAGTCAGGATACAAAAATAAAGGCCTTAGATCCAGAAGTCAAACATACCCTGGCAAGTCATGATTGTGAAAAATGTTTAATTATATATAAGCATATACCTGTACAGACATTTTGTATTTGTTTTGAATTATTCATTGTAAAGACAAAGAACTCGAAGTAATGGATATTCTGGTGTCACAAATTCCACTTGACATATTCATAACTGACTTTTACAGAACCGAATAATTGCTGAAAAAATGTGCCTTTAAAAACTATTATACAAAATGTATAATGTTTAAAGAAGATTAAAAAGTATAGTGGAGTGAGATTAGGTAAGTTTTGAAGTTCCCATTCATACTTGAACACAAGTTCTTAGCCTTCATTAAACGCAGATTGTGATGGACATTGCCTTTCAAACTGTAAGACACACTAATAAGATTTTAATTCCTAAATTGAGAAATTTTATTGTCTTTTAATGATGCATGTAGTTTTTTTTCATAAGACTGATTTGTTCTCAGAACAAGAATCAAATTCCATATAATCTTAGACAATCTTAAATATCTTATTCTCTGCTGTATGAACGTGCAAATTACAATTTTGGAAATAAGTGTTTGCTGATTTATGTTGGAGGGTATGTTTTTAAATTATGTTTGGAAACATACGTCCTTGTACCAAGAATATATTAGAACAACTGAATGAGCTGTTGCTCTCGACGTATCTTACCAGCACTCAATTTTCCAACATACCGGTAACCTGTTCTTAATTTCTCATGCTGTAACTGGTGTATAATGTATTCATACACAACTGTAACAATCATGATCCCAAATATATACTTTGCATGGATTATGAAACTTACTTTTGCTTAACAAATGATGATGCCTTCTGTCATGAACCATCAATAATTTCTTAATATGATGTTAATTCACAAAGGCCAAATAATCTTTGTGTTGAAGCAGCATGCCAATACAGTGCAGATGTAAGGTGTTCTTTGAAATTTGTTCACTTTACTTGTATGTTCAATGCTCTGGAATTCACTTTAAATGAAGCTGGGTAGGCCATAGACTCATTCTGAGCATATGGTGAACAGCAAAATCAACACTTGCGATGGTAAGTACTCCATCATCCAGTTGTTTGCCAGTCGCGTTAGGACAAACTTATGTGAGCTTGTATGAGATGTGTTATTAACTACCGTGTAATTCATAATTTATAGGCCTACAACTTATCATGATTAGAGGAATATAATAATGTGACTTATGAATGGAAAGCCACCTAAACAAAATCTGCATATATTGCTAGAGTATAAAAGAGTTGCAATTGGTACTGGAATGCTGTATCAGTGTAAGGATTGTACATTATTTGTTGTTCCAAAGACGGTTAGAAAACGCCCCTAAATTTTTGCCAAATTTATTAAACATTTTTTCTATTGCCTCCTTTCTTTGCTCCTTTATCATTGTTAAACTAGTGAAATATAGAATAAAAGATATGATACTTAATGTTACAGTGGAAGGCAATATGATCTGTTTAGAGCAAGGGTGTCCACATTGTTTATGGGAACGGACCACACGTGTTATTGTGGGCTTGTTCGCAGGGCGCACGTAAAATATAACAATACGTTGTACACCTAACTGCCTGAATAATTGTGCAGTTTTTATAGTAAATGCGTAATTTAGAAATGTGGTAGCAGGCCACATAATACAAGCTGGCGGGCCGCAAAGTGAAGGGCAATGGTTCAGAGCATTACAGTTTTAAGGTGCTGAATAAAAGAACGCTGGGGAGGTGTAGGTGGTAGAGGGATATGTGGAATGAAAATGGTGATTATTTGATAATTGGAATATGGACTTAGTAGGAAAACACGATACACTGAATAATTAGAATTATATTGCAGAGACCAGAGTACTTGCCGGTTGTTGGCGATTTTGAAGCAGGAAGCTCCTGAAGCTGTTACGACTAGAAGCAGTTTACATGCTAAACCAAGCGTTTCCTGTCCATTTCAGACACTTGCACGGAACTATACATCTACTCTACGAAATAAACGTTTATAAAAAGTGGTATAACCTGTCCTGGCCAATCTGACGTGAGTGTAGCAGTGGCCTTGCTGACTGCGACTGTGTACGGCGTTTGGCAGCTCAGCTAGTTAGTTGTCTGGTGCTTATATAATGTCTTTCCACAACATCTCTCAGCAGATGTATTGGTAAATCTCCCCCACCACCATGATAAGAGGCCGGCTGTAGGACGTAATCTGTATGACGTTCCATGTGATAACACTGCGTGGGAGTGAAGCTGGCTGGTCACAGCTATCAAGGGCAGTAAACTGTATGCCTTTATGGCGTGCTTGGTAGCTAGAGACAGGTGTTCACTATAGTGCATGGTGCGACTTGGCTTCTGGCTATTGCCAAATCGGCCTGTGGGGTGAACGTGTAAGTACATCAGGCCGTTTATGACGGCCTGCCATATATATGGCGGACCACTACATTGTCTCTTAACGGTTGTTTCCTTATTATTACAGAAACGAAGTTTCAATGTCACCTATCGGTTTACTAATCACTTGTGTGATCTTGCACTAATTGATCGATGCTCAGCTGTTTCTTCAGCCTCAGCTTCTGCTTTACAAACAAGACAGGCTCTGAACCTCTATCGTAGATGTGGTAACCGTGGTGTGGCTGAATCGTGCAAGGGCATTAAATATAGGGGGGGGGGGGGGGAATGTAATTTGGACGTCACGTTTTATAATTGTATAAACCAGTACGGAGACACTTTCCGCTAACTTACAACGAGATCCAAAGTGTTTCAACAAAGGTCCAGTTGAAAGTTTGCACATGTTGGTAATTCCGATGTTGGCACTTATGATTGAGAATGTAATAACATGCTTAATATTTAAGAAATTTTTAATGATGGACAGGGTTTTCAGATTCAGAGGAGGTTTACTGGCTGCATTGAAACTAGCCGGAATATTTCCTTTCTAGTATGCCATCCATTTCCATCATTGAGACAAAAGGCAATTACCTTCAGGAATTTACTTCTTTCATTTTGTCTTTCCTTGAATTATTACTAGCGAAATAGATGTTTTCATGTCATTTGTGTATGCAATATTCCATAAGACCACGTTTATAAGGCTGGTACATTTCCAATTCTTCTATCCGCGTGGCTGCCATCTTCTTATTGTGGCATTTAATGGGTAGCTTGTTATGTCAAAACCAATGAAGGCAAATACACTCCTCACAGCTTTAATACAATTAATTAACAGGAACAGGCGTACTGTACGTACAGAGTAGTTTCACATATGCTTGCGGAGTTCTAAAACTAAAGGTGAGTTGTCTCACATTTCCGATTTTCTAGACGAGTCAGTATTTGCTGCATTTCATCCAATTTTGAATCTATATTTTTCTCCAACTCCGACAATTTCTCTGTAAACATGTCCCATTTCTCTTGATTTCCAGACGTTTGCGTTTCCTTATTAAGCTTCGTTTCCTTGTTGATTATACTTAATAATGATCGAACAGCAGTGGAACCAATTTTATTCCGCTCCTTTGGATATATTACGGATATTTCTCCTGTCAGTTGTACAGAAGGTTGTATGCATTTCGGGAGTGCACTCAATATTCCTTCAATTCTGGAAATCAATTTTGCTCTTGCGGCAAGACTCAGCGTCTCTGCTTCCTTTTTTATCTCTCGAGTATCGCTCACAGCCAGACCG
The DNA here is from genome assembly GCA_021186555.1 of Reticulitermes speratus. Taxonomy (NCBI): domain Eukaryota; kingdom Metazoa; phylum Arthropoda; class Insecta; order Blattodea; family Rhinotermitidae; genus Reticulitermes; species Reticulitermes speratus. The sequence goes on along the minus strand of JAJKFL010000007.1, from coordinate 24,470,718 downwards.
TTCAACAAGTTCAACAAAATAATTGCCACCAGGACAACAAATAATAAGAATATCACGTGACTTGTGTATGGAAAAGTACCAAAAGATAGACTGGAAGCGTCAAATTCTCCTGTGAACATGACAATTGTCTTAAGTACTGACAGGAAGGGATTGGCGAACATTTCAGTACCGTCCAATTCTAAACTTCCTCTGAAAAGTATGTAGAAACTGAGGGCGAATGCTATCAGTAGGATGGCGTAGCCCGCCATGAACCTCAAGAATGTCAAAGTGACTGTTTTGAGCATCTCCTGTTGTACAGACAACTGCGGCAGTCGTCCTGACATCAGCAACAACTCCAACCATGCCAGGAGGAGGGCGATAGCGGAGAAGTGGAGTTTTACCACCATATTCGCCACATCGGTACAAGATATGAAGGTAGCAATGAACAGCAATACCTCCAGCCAATTCTCCCGTGACACTATGTAGGCCCGCCGGTGTATAATCAGTTGATGCATCTCTCTTAGAGTTAGAAGAGTCAAAAAGATCATTAGAGACAACCACAAGAAATACAGGCTGCTCTTATTTGGCTGAGATGTGAGGTTATTATCATTCATGTCAGACGTTATATAGCTATCGTTAAAACTTAAAGGACGACTAGTGTTGTTGGCAACACCTCCTTCATTTAGTGTGTTGTAAGATTCAGAACATAGAATGTACACAGTCAAGAAAAGCACGAACATAACATAGAAAAACATATCGATAAAGAAAACGAATTTGACCTTTTGCCATTTTAAGATCAAGAAAGTTGACATAACCGGATGTTTCAGTAAGTCCCTATGATGATGACTTTCAGCCATATGAGGAACAATTTTCATAAGCGGGCAATAATTCAGTCTGAGCTCGAGATCCTTACTCGTCGCCGGTTTATCGTTACTCTCCAAGCAGTTGTCAAGGAACTCTTCCACTATTGATAAACTAGCTGACAACAATATTTTACTGCCATGTTCAAATACCATGAAGTCAGCACCTTCACTTAGTAACAGTTTCGCCCTATCCCGGAACCCGCTTTCCACTGCCATGTAGAGAGCAGTGTTTTCTGACTTGTCCCGGAAGTCAATGCCCAACTTTGTGACCGAGTACTTTTTCATGAGAAGCTTAAAGCAGTTCTCCAGCATTTGTTTGTCACCTGGTTTTCTTTCACTTACCCTGGCCCACCAGTGAAGAAGTGTGCGGTCTTCACTGTCTTTCACACTTGCATCTGTTTCGTCTTTTTTCAATAATATCTCTATCACCTCAAAATTTCCACTCCGAGCTGTCGCATGTAGCAAAGGAAAGCCGGTAACACGGTTCTTCATGTTCGGATCTGCATCTTTCTCAAGAAGACTTTCTACAAACTCTTTACGATTCTTCATCTGGCAAGCAATTTCTAGTAGAGAGGAATGGTAAGGCTCATCGTACCAAGTTTTACAGTTAATTGAATAGAGATTTTGAAGAAAAGTTTGATAATCACCATGCTGAAGTGCAGCAAGAAGTTTCATGTCTATCGCAGATGAATCCAGGCTCTCCATTATAGGTGCTGGGAGAAGTGGCTCTAAGTCTGGGTACGTGTCCATTATAATTTCCCTCACAGTAGAATCTCTGTCTCCTGGGTAGTAATCGAGGTAAAGGCGCTGAGATGATGGCTGCTCCAGCATGTGTTTAACAACTTTCTTGGGGAGGTATTCTACAGCACTCCCTATTGCGGTGTAACCTTTCTTGTTTGGCATGTTCACATTCATGTGCTGGTTCATCGCGCCATCAATGTAATCGTAGTTGTTCGCATCATCTCTGTCATCAGACATGCGAAGTGATAGGACTGCGCTGTGCAGAAGTGTGTTTCCGTGCATATCAATGGAGTTGCCATCAGAGCTATTTGAAGTTCTCATACAGAACATCTCCACCCTTTCCTCCGTGTCAGACTCTTCTCTGGCCATTAGACATGAAGAGTCACCGGCTGCCCCTTCTTCAGCCTCGATATTTCTCATTTTCCGCTACTGTGGAAGAAAATTACACACAAAATGAATTTAATTATCCTCAATAGTAGTAACAGTTATAATTATAATAGTGTATATTGATACGGAAATGTAAAAAAAATCCAAACCCAAAATAAACAATTCAGAATTTTGTATTTTATGTATGTGATACTTGATTAACAGATTCTTAACGCCAGAATTCGAACACAGTGTCTTCTTTCTCAAGTAATCGACGTGGAAATTGTTCTTTTTAAGGAAGAACACAAATCTAAATGCAAACGCTTAGATAATAAGTATGTATTCCTTCCACCATTGCCTAGTGGTGGAAGACATAACATAAAAAACCATATTGTTCCATTTCACCATTTTACTACGAAAATGACGAACTTTTTTAGGATTTCATATTTTGTGTTTTTTATATATTTTAAATACAGACACTATAAATAACTGCAATATGTATGACAATGACTAAATGTGATAGCAGACAAAAACATTGGATGTGAAGGGAATGTAGTTTACAAGCCCCCTTGAAGATGGCCTTGTAAAGGCCGAAACATATGTAGGGGTTGAAGAATAAAGAATATGAAGTGAAAATATAGTGCATTTCTTTGGTGTGTAATTTGTGAATTGTGAAAATGCACGGTGAAAATAATATAAAAAGTAAAACATTTGTTCACTTCGTGTATTATTATTATTATTATTATTAGTAGTAGTAGCACTAGTAGTAGTAGTAGTAGTAGTAGTAGCTGTAACATTCTTCTTCTTTTTCCAAAGGGCCCGTCGGCAAAATCTCCGGTTGCACTGCAGCCTTAGGCTTTTTGTGCAGCCCTGATTTCATTCAGCACAGGTTCATTAATCCCTTGCCTCTAACGAAGAGACACAGGTCTTTTAATGAAGCCATGCTTATATCTTTTGGTTCAGCAAACAGCTTACCAAAGTACTTATAACGCTGACGAGCCAGCGCCTCGCAACAACAAATAATACGGTGCACAGTTTCTGTCTCCGACCTGAAAAATCTGCAGGTAGGATCTCCATCAGAGGCCCATAATGTTCAGGTGCTTCCTCACAGGAGCATGGCCTGTGAGGAATGCAACTACCAATCTTAGTTGATGCCTGCTCAGTTTAAGTAGTTGTTCAGCTCTTTTCTTATATGGTCCAATAAAAAAAATTTACCATGTCTGTGACCTGGTAAATTATTCCAGAAGGAGCAGTAACATTAATATGTACTGAATAACCATAGTGCCCACAATCCTAAATAAGCATTCCGGTATATTTTATCTTATACGTGATTCATGATTTAACCGAGTGTTGACGTATACGGTAAGGACCGTCGTAAAACATATATTTTATTAAAGACGTAATTTGATTGTCGCAAACAAGGCAGCTACATGTTTCGGCTTGGTTTCCATTAACCCACCTTCAGCCTGCAGCAATAAATCATATAAAGAAGAAAATAATATGCAGCTATATGCTTTTAAATTAAATTTTAATTTATACATGAGCTTTTATTTTTTTTGCCGAGCATTGTCTTTTAAAAATTGGTAAAATAATATATTAAACTTATAAAAAATTTTAAAATTGAATAACATAGTCGTAATTTTTTTACATCACGACTTTATAATTTTGATGTCCGTGCTAATTTCCTGTTACTTTAAATTATTTGTGTAGACGGAAATCTATATATGTATAAGTTAGTCGAAAGCTGCATATTCTGCGTGACGCTTTCTTGATCAAACATCGACATGACATTCGTTGATTGTGAAGAAAATGAAGAACTTTTGAAACAGAATGGAAGTCATCAACTATTAAAATTATTTATATAAATAACAAAATCTTTTGAAGCTGAGCGCAGAACATGCTGTGTTAGTTATAGTGTTTGGGAACAGAGTTGTAAGGAGAATTGTAGAAAGTAATAGAGTTTAAGAAAAGTGAAGAGAGAGAAAATTACGCAATAAAGAACTTCAATATTCTTACAATTATCGTAATTTCATTACCGGCATTTGCTCAAGTAGAATGGGTTACATATGTGTATGCAACACGCATAACAGAAACGATGTACATATAAATTTTGGGGGAAACTAAGTTTGCAAACCCCACACGGGAGGTAAAAGAATTGGAATGTAGTGGTTGTTATGGTATATACCGAATTTGTAGACGTGAACTAGACTGGACTAAATGACAATTATCTACTACACAAGGGTTCTGAGAACGAGCATTTTCTGTTGATGAAGAGGTAATATTTCCAAGCTTTTGTTCGGTTTTGGTTGTTTTGTTTTCATTCTTGTTAGTATAACATGCGACTAAGCCAGAGAATTTACCAACCTAATATTAAATTCTGGACAAACATATTATTTTAGAGTAAAGTTATGTTTTCCTTCAGCGCTTCTATTAAATTACAATAAGTTTATCTGACTGTCAGCTCCTAATTTAATTCAAACTCCACATTAACAGTCTCAGTATCAAAGCTTGCTCTTTGATATCGTTATAAAATGGGCTGTATTGAATCTGCCATTTGAGGGAAACAGCTGTGGTTGTTGAATGGATTTCTGTCTATAAAACATTTACATCTCATAATCCTTCCCAACGACATTAGAATGTATTTACGTTAAATTTTAAGTTTCTTTGCTCAAACGATGCAGATGTTCAGCTTTACATTTTCAGAGATAGCGAAATATGTGTCCTTTGTCGGTATTGTCTTACAACAACTAAATTAAAGTAAAATTAAAGTACCAAAGAGAGATTTCTTGCGCAACATTTCATCAGTTAACTAGGTAACTGGAAACAGAAAATTCTACATCACTATAACAAACACAGGTGATTGTGAGAAAACCCAGTCCATTATAGCAAAGTTACATGAGATTATCTCGTAATAAAATTTTTTGAAACCATCAAGTTTAATTTGCTTCAATTTACTTACTTACAGCATTAAGATTTGTATCCATTACTGGAATGTCCTAATATTCACGACTTCCCTGACAAAATTTACCGAACACTGAATAAACTGCTACACTTTAAGGTTTATACTTTCGTATAAAGTGGAAATGTGCAAATGCTGGCAAAACGTCTTTTACGAGTTACCAGTAGCGATATTGAAGTGAGGAATGGGACGTGGGAAATCTCCATCCAGTCCAAATATATCTTATCTGCCTCATTCCTTTATAGTATTATTTGCTATTTGGTCTTCCAACTTTTTCTCATCCAACAGGTATCAGCGTCTGTTTGCAGTCCTTGTACCACTACCACAGCGATATACCCGGTACACCGTATCATCCTAGATTCCACAATCCTAAGAATCTGAATTTTTACTTTTATTTAATTAGGCAGCACATTATAATGGTACGTGGGTGAGTGGAGACATATATGCACGCATTTTTAAAGGCGTCACTAGAGTAATATGAGTGGTCAGCCTCGCGCCCCTCCCGGTTTAACCCAGGGAAAGAACCCACGGTACCCATTGAATACGAGTCCAGGTGATGGCAGAACCGGTCTGGACAATTTGGAGAAAGGAAAAGTTTCTGTTCCACTCCGGGACTTGAACAAAGACTTCTGCCTCTTGAATACGAGTCCAGGTGATGGCAGAACCGGTCTGGACAATTTGGAGAAAGGAAAAGTTTCTGTTCCACTCCGGGACTTGAACAAGACTTCTGCCTCTTGAATACGAGTCCAGGTGATGGCAGAACCGGTCTGGACAATTTGGAGAAAGGAAAAGTTTCTGTTCCACTCCGGGACTTGAACAAAGACTTCTGCCTCTTCTATCGCTACACCAACTGAGAAATTAAAGTAATTATAAATTAGCTACATCACGAAGCTCCTTTTTATGCAGTCTCCTTTATTAATTATCTGAGAATCCTCTGATCAAAATGTTTCCGAAAATTCTTCAATTTTAAAATTTGTTCCTTCTTAAAATAAGAGACCAAGTTTATACTTTACTAGTGCGTTCACAGGACAATGACGACAGATTGGCAAATACCGGAGTGTTTCTGTTTTTAGTCGGTTAAAGTTAATCACATCTCGTATTCATCTAGTGTCCCACATAATGTTCACCACCACAAAAATTTCCAATATGACACAGCCTCAAATCTGTTAATTGCACTCTGAGTTTGATTATCATCTGTACGTTGTCAGCCGTGTTATTGTAATGTAGAAGGGGGTTTGATGAGGTTTTATCTAACTAAAACGCTCAGAAACTATATTCCAGCATTCATTCAAAAAATTACTAGCTTACCTGCTTCTTTGGTTGCCAAGTGGAAATTGTCTAATAGGAGTCAACAACAAATTCTTTATGTTTTCCTCGCTCCACGAACATAACAGAATAACAATTACGTCATATCGTCCAAGACTCCACTACCCCCAAAATGTGAATTGGTACCAGGTCATAATTAAGAACGACGCCAGGAAGACGCATGAGGGAGTGGAGATATAGCCCCACACAATCTTATCCTCGGCACTGTATTAAATAATGTTGTTTAACAACACACAAAGTCTTGTGTGAAAACCAACAGACAACAGGTTGTGTAGGGACCTGTTGTCACTATCCTAATATTGTTGTACATACAATTACAGGTAAAATATCTCGTACGTATCTGTGCAGTGTAAAATGTTGAAATACGTAGTTAACTAAAGTATCCGAAGAAGGGTAGCAAAGCGAATAACGATGAGGAATGTACGAAATGTTGCAACAAACATCTGCTTTCTTTTTTTTTTTAAAGTCTTTAATTTATTTCTCTGTAATTACATCAAAAGGTACACATTAATCTAATTATAATTGTTCCTTGATACCAATTGCCCCGTCATATTTCGTTAGAATTTTCTTCCCTCTTGATTGTTGAGCTGGGATATGCCATCATCGTAAGAGTAGTGAAAAGACGAGCAAAAACACTACCATTGAAAACATCTGCTTACACATCAAACAAACGACGGTGAATAGGCACGCACGACACTATTTATTATAACACTGACACTGGACCAGAATTTGGTGAAAGCTACAAGACGAAAGACAGTGTGGACAAAAGGCCGCCGGCTGTCCACGTGACAGATATCCGCGTGTGAGGCAAGTGTGGCCAATTTGGAGCAGAGCAAATTACATTCTTCATCCCATGGTATTCCTTTACGGTTTCACCGCTCGCAATACATAGCATGTTTGTTGATGTAGCCTTCTTGCCACACAAACAGAACAGCTTCACAGAGGGGAAAAAGTCCACTCAAACTCCTGGAATACGAGGCTGGCTGAGCCTCAGAAATAGTAGGAAAATTTTAAGGAAATAATTATTCTGCTTCCTGTCGAAAATTGAAGGACGATTGCTTGTTCTTGCGCTGTGCACTCTCGCCCTATACTGACTGAGACCTCTACTAATTATACATCAAATAAATCACGGAGTTCTTCGGTACTGAGTTTCACATATTACGACTTACTGCAGAATGCGTCGATCAAAATATTTCCTCATAACATTGCTCTTGAAAACAGAGGTTTCCTTCATATTAAGTGATAAGATTTTGTACCTTATAAAAGGCAACTGTCAAACTGAACTACGATATCGCAGAATGTTGCAAGAGCAATACGACAGTAATATGACGTGCAAAGTTGTGGCTCTACTTTCCTACAAAATAAATTAATTTGAAAAATCTGCGCTCTCGTAATTGCCATCACTCAGCTGCGGTAAAGGATTGCAAAACAGACACTTGTTCTGCCATAACATCTTTTTCCCAAGTCAACATTTTCCAGGGAGAAGATGTTTCCTTGGCAAACTGACAGTCAATCAGGCAGTTACAATATCGCCAAGACTCATGCAACACGAAAGCTCGTTACTGTTTTCACAAGAACGTGCCTCTGGATCCCTACACACTGCGTCGTTAATGTTCATTGTTTATTGTCTGCAATCGTTTTTCTGTCTCCCAACTGGTACTTTATTCCAGGTCTCCAAATTTCAAATTTTATGCATGTCTAATTTCTACGATTTATGATACATGTCCCGCCCATCATAATTAATTTAAGCATCTGGTAACGTATGGTTAAGGGTGAAAAATCATTAGGTCCCTAATCATTTTTCTCCAAACTTCTGTTACTTCTTGTCCCTTAATTCAAAATACTTTTCTCAGCACACCGTTCCAAACACGCTAAACCCATATTCTTCCCGCAGAATGACAGATTAATTTACAAGGTATCACCATCATCATCATCATTATTAACCTCACCACCACTATTAACATTTTCAAAATATGTACTGAACGTTATGTCACATTTCGTCATCACAAATAAAATATCTTAAATACTGCAGACAATTATTGCGTTGATAAAGAAGAAACTAATTCCAGGCAGACGTTTTAAAGCCTATTTCTTTTGTTGCATACGTTTCTGCTTCTACAAACTTACTAACAAATTATTAGTTTACTTTGCTTTATTTGTGAAAAAAATTATTGCTTAATTACGAATTCTATACCGGCCTGATTTAAGTTTGTCAGATATAAACTCAAAGCTTTACGTCGTCATTATATCTGTAAACAGTGACGTACAAATAACACCTCATACGGAGCCGAGCAGTAGATATGTTAACGATATGCCACGTAGTAAATTTCAACCTCATATGCAATGAGTTCTGAAGGTTCCTTCCTTGAGAGTAAAGCGACTGGTGCGTGAAGCAGAACACCCCCATGTACAGTGTCGAGGTTAAGGATTAATCGAGTTTTACATTCACTCCCGAACATGATTCCATGGCGCTGTGTTTAAATATGCAAGAGGTAACTTCGTCTTATCTCAGCAGTAATTTTAAATGAAATTCATCATTAGTTATATATATGAAATATGAAAAGTAAAGAAAATTTCTACACGGCACCCAATTTGTTACTTTTTACTCTACAATACTCATAATATTACAGTAAAAAGAACCAATATTTACAAAGATCTGTCACCAGGGATCATTTCAGGACCTCTACATTAAGAGTCGCCAATTGGCAGTGAATTTTCTCCTTCAGTTTCTTCTACAAGGGAGCTAGACACATGTTATTGATATTAAGAATGTTTTACTTTTATTGCTTTTCAACTTTTCCTTATAATATGCCATTTGAAAATTAAAGAAAACCAGAACGAACTTAGATTACAGGGATGCTGAGGACAGTGGAGAGCAAGTGCTGACGAAACGTTTGTACCTAATGGGGAGACAATACTGCAGGGTAGAGTGAATTGAAAGATATGCAGCTCATGATTTTTACTGCTCGACAAATATCCTGAAACTTTCTAGTATGCCATCCATTACCATCATTGAAACAAAAGGCAATTACCTTCTGGAATTTACTTCTTTTCAATTTGTCTTTCCTTGAATTATTCCTAGCGAAATATATGTTTTCTTGTCATTTGTGTATGCAATATTCCATAACACCACGTTTATAAGTCTGGTACATTTCTAATTCTTCTTTCCGCGTGGCTCCCCTCTTCCTATTGTGGCGTTTAAAGGGTAGCTTGATATGTCAAAACTAATCAAGGCAAATACACTCCTCACTGCTTTAAGATAATTCACTAACAGGAACAGGCGTACTGTACGTACAGAGTAGTTTCACATATGCTTGTAGAGTTTTAAAACTAAAGGGGAGTTGTCTCACATTCCCGATTATCTAGACGAGTAAGTATTTGCATAAGAATCTGCTGCGTTTCATCCGATTTTGAATATAATATTTTCTCCAGTTTTTCCTGTCGCAATTCCAACGCCGACAATTTTCTCTGTAAACATGTCCCATTTCTCTTGACTTCCGGATGATTCCCGTTCCTTATTAAGCTTTGTTTCCTTGCTGATTATACTTAATAGTGATCGAACAGCAGTGTAACCAATTTTTTTCGGATTGTTTGGATGTATTACGGATATTGTCATTTGTACAGAACATTTCATGAATTTCGGGAGTGCACTCAATAATCCTTCAATTCTGGAAATCAATTTTGCTCTTGCGACAAGACTCAGTACTTCTGATTTCTCCCTGATCTTTCCCGTATCGCCCACAGCCAGACCGTTCAGCAAGTTCAACAAAATAATCGCCTCCAGGACAACAAATATCAAGAATATCACATGACTTGTATATGGCAAAATACCAAAAGATAAACTGGAAGCTTCAAATTCACCAGTGAACATGACAATTGTCGTCAGTAATGAGACAAACGGATTGGCGAACATTTCAGTACCGTCCAGTTCTAAGCTTCCTTTGAAAAGTATGTAGAAACTGAGGGCGAATGCTATCAGCAGGAGAACATAACCCGCCATGAACTTCAAGAATGTCAAACTGACTGTTTTAAGCATCTCCTGTTGCACAGACAGCTGCGGCAGTCGCCATGTCATAAGCAACAACTCCAACCATCCCACGAGGAGGGCGACAGCGGAGAAGTGGAGTATCATCACCATACTCGACACGACACCTGAGCAAGATATGAAAGTAGCAATGATCAGCAATATCTCCAGCCAATTCTCCAGTGACACTATGTAGGTCTGTCGATGTATAATCAGTTGATGCATCTCTCTTACAGTTAGAAGAGACAATAAGGCCATTAGAGACGGCCACAGTAAATGCCGACTGCAGTCATTTGGCTGAGATGAGAAGTTATTATCATTCATGCCAGACGTTATATAGCTATCGTTAAAACTGAAATAACCACTAGTGTTGTTGGCAACACCTCCGTCATTTTCTGTGTTGTAAGAGTCAGAACATAGAATGTAAGCAGTCAAGAAAAGCACGAACATAACATAGAAAAACATATCGATAAAGAAAACAAATTTGACCTTTTGCCATTTTAAGATCAAGAAAGTTGACATAACCGGATGTTTCAGTATGTCCCTATGATGATGACTTTCAGCCATATGAGGAACAATTTTCATAAGTGGACGACAATTCAGTCTGAGCTCGAGATCCTTACTCGTAGTCGGTTTATTGTTACTCTCCAAGCAGTTGTCAAGAAACTCCTCCACTATTGACAAACTAGCTGACAACAACATTTTACTGCCATGTTCAAATACCATGAAGTTAGCACCTTCACTCAATAAAAGTTTCGCCCTATCCCGGAACCCGCTTTCCACTGCCATGTAGAGAGCAGTGTTGTCCGACTTGTCCCGCAAGTCAATGCTCATCTTCCTGACCGAGTAATTTTCCATGAGAAGCTTAAAGCAGTTATCTAGCATTTGTTTGTCACCAGGCTTTCTTTCACATACCCTGGCCCACCAATGAAGAACTGTGCGGTTTTCACTGTCTTTCACACTTGCATCTGTTTCGTCTTTTTTCAATAATATCTCTAGCACCTCAAAATTTCCACTCCGAGCTGTAGCATGTAGCAAAGGTATGCCGGTAACACGATTCTTGATTTTCGGATCTGCACTGTTCTCAAGAAGAAGTTCGACAAACTCTTTACGATCCTTCATCTGGCAAGCAATTTCTAGTAGACAGGAATGGTAAGGTTCATCGTACCAAGTGTTAGAGTTAGTTAAATCGAGAGTTTGACGAAAAGGTTTATAGTCGCCACGGTGAAGAGCAGTAATTAGTTTTATGTCTGTCTCAGATGAACCCAGACTCTCCATTATAGGTGCTGGGAGAAGTGGCTGTAATTCTGGGTACGTCTGCATTATTATTTCTCTCACAGTCGATTCTCTGTCTCCTGGGTAGTAATCGAGGTAAAGTCGATTAGATGATGGATGCTTCAACATGTGCTCAACACACGTCACGTGACGGTCATTTGAAGCATACCCTATTGCAGTGTAACCGTGTTTGTTTGGTAGGTTGATTTTCATCTCCTGACAATTCATCAACACATTAATGCAGCTGTAGTAACTATCATGTGTGTCACGCTTGTGACAAGCTGACATGACAGCACAGTGCAGAGCTGTATTTCCATCACTGTCAACAGCATCACATATTGTCGGGTAGTTGGTGAGCAGACTAGACAGTGTTGGGAAGTCGCCACGTGTTACCGCCTCAAACATTCGTCTGCAATACTCCGACGACATTGTCTCAAACCTATTATCAACGCCTACCTCTACATCTTGTTGGAATGTCTCATCTGCTCTACTTGTCAAATGTCCCAGCACACGTTGTTGCCTTAGACTACCATCCGACGGTACTCTGCTCAATGGCACTAATTCGTCCTCGTTGTTTCCCGATGTCGGCTGTTGTGGAAAAGAAGATAAAAACACATATTTAACTGCAGTAGAAATAGCAGTATAAATTTTGTTTACTTTGTGTACTATTAGTGCTATTATTATTATTATTATTATTATTATTATTATTGTTAGTAGTAGTAGTAGTAGTAGTAGTAGTAGTAGTAGTAGCGCTGATCCCAGTGGCCGTGCGGTCTAAGGCGTGGGTCCACGGCCGCTCGCTTACTAGGATTGTGGGTTCGAATCCCACCGGAGCATGGATGTCTGTCTCTTGTGAGTGTTGTAGGGTGTCAGGTAGAGGTCTCTGCGACAAGCTGGTCCCTCGTCCAGAGGAATCCTACCGAATGTGATTTGTCTAAAAAAGTGTGATTGTGAAGCCTCGAAAATTGAGGCGGAATAGGCCCCCCAAGGAGCTGCTGAGACATTGGAAAAAAAGTAGTAGTAGTAGTAGTAACATTCTTCTTCTTCTTAAAAAGGGACCGTCGGCAAAACCTCCGGATGCACTGCAGCCTTAGGCTTATTGTGCAGTCTTAAGTATTCTAATTAGCAATGGTTCATTAGCCCTGTGCCTCTAACAAAGAGACACAGGTCTTTCAGTGAAGCCATGCTTATATCTTTTGGTTCAGCAAACAGCTTACCAAAGTACTTATAGCGTTGACGAGCCAGCGCCTCGCAGCAACAAATAATATGTTGCACAGTTCCAGGCTCCGACCTGAAAAATCTGCACGTAAGATCTCCATCAAAGGGGCCCATAAAGATCAGGTGTTTTCTCACAGGAGCATGGCCTGTGAGGAATGCAACTACCAATCTTAGTTGATGCCTGCTCAATTTAAGTGGGTCTTGAGATCTTTTCTTACATGGTCCACTAATAAAAATTTACCATGTCTGTGACCTGGTAAATTATTCCAGGTGGAACAGTAACATCAGTATATACTGAATAACCATAGTGCCCACAATCCTAAATAAGCATTCCGGTATATTTTATCTTACACATGATTCATGAATTAACCGAGTGTTGACGTGTATGGTAAGGACCGTCGTAAGACAAATATTTTATTAAAGACGTTATTTCATTGTCGCAAATAAGGCAGCTACATGTTTCGGCTTGGTATCCATTAACCCACCTTCAGCCTGCAGCAATAAATCATTTAAGGAAGAAAATAATTTGTAGCTGTGTGCTTTTATATTAAATGGTCATTTATACCTGAGGATTTATTTTTTTTAAGCATTCTCTTTAAAAATTGGTAAAACAAAACGGTAATCTTATTTAAATTATTAAAATCCTATAACACAATCGTAATTTTTTACATCACGACTTTATAATTTTGAATTTCATGCTCTTTTCCTCTTGCTTGCAATTATTTGTGTAGATGGACATCTGTATTTGTATAAGTTAGTCGAAAGACGCATATTCTGCGTGACGCTTTCTTCGTCAAGCTTCGACATGACATTCGTTGATTGTGAAGAGAAATAGAAACTCGTGCAACAGAATGAATGTCATCAACTATTAAAATTACTGTTATAAATCACAAAATCTTTTGAAACTGAGCGCAGAACATGCTGTGTGAATTATAGTGTTTGGCAACAGAGCTGTAAGGAGAATTATAGAAAGTCATAGAGTTTAAGAAAAGTGAACAGAGATAAAATTACGTAATAAAGAACTTCAGTTCTTAAAATTATCTTAATTTTATTACCGTTACTTGCTCAAGTAGGATGAGTTACAAAGCTGTATGTAGCACGCATAACACAAGCGATGTACATATACATTTTGGGGAACGCAAGTTGCCAAAGCACACGTGGGAGGTACTAGAATTTAAATGTTGTGTTTGTTATGGTATATACCGATTTTTGTAACGTGAACTAGACTGGACTAGATGAGAATTATCCAGAACATAAGGGTTTTGAGAACGAGCATTTTCTGTTGATACAGAGGTAATATTTCCAAGTTTTTCTTCGGTATTTGTTATTTTGTTTTCCTTCTTGTCGGTATAACATGTGACTAAATCAAATAATTTACCTAACTAATATTAAATTCTGGAAAAATGTATTACTCGTATTTTAGACAAAAATTTATATTGTTCCTTCTGTGCTTCTCTTACATTACAACATCTTTATCTGACTGTCAGCTTCTAATTTAATTCAAACTCCACATTAGAGTCTCAGTATCAAATCTTGCTCTTTGATATCGTTATAAAATGGGCTGTTTTGAATCTGCCGTTTGAGGGAAACAGTTGTGGTTGTTGAATGAATTCCTGTCTATAAAAATTTAATTCTCATAATCCTTCCCAACGCCATTAGAATGTATTCACATTAAATTTTAAGTTTCATTGTTCAAACCCTGCAGGCGCTCAGCTTTACATTTTCAGAGCTCGCGAAATATGTGTCCTTTGTCGGTATTGTCTTACAACAACTCAATTAAAGTAAAATTAAAGTACCAAAGAGAGATTTCTTGCGCAATATTTCATCATTTAACTAGGTAACTGGAAAAAAAAAATTCTGCATCACTATAGCAAACACAGGTGATTGTGAGAAAATCCAGTCTATTAAAGTGAAGTTACAAGATATTACGTTGTAATCAAATTTTTGAAACCATCAAGTTTAATTTGCTTCAGTTTTCATACTTACAGTATTAAGATTTGTATCCATTACTGGAATGTCCTAATATTCACGACTTCTCTGACAAAATTTACCGAACACTGAATAAACTGCTACACTTTAAGCTTTATACTTTCGTCTAAAGTGGTAATGTGCACATGCTGGCAAATCGTATTTTACGTGTTATCAGTAGCGATAATGAATTGAGGAATGGGACGTGAGAAATCTCCGTCCAGTCCAAATATATCTTATCTGCCTCATTCCTTCATAGTATTATTTGCTGCTCGGTCTTCCTCCTTTATCTCATCCAAGAGGCATCAGCGTCTGCTTGCAGTCCTTGTACCACTATCCCAGCGCTATACCCGGTACGCCGTATCATCCTTGATTCCACAATCCTAAGAATCTGAAATTTTAATTTTATTTAATTAAGCAGCACATCATAATGGTACGTGGATGAGCGGAGACATACATCCAAGCATTTTAACTGCGTCACTAGAGTAATATGAATGGTCAGCCTCGGACCCCTCCCGCTTTACCCCAGGGAAAGAACCCACGGTACCCATTGAATATGAGGCTAGGTGATGCCAGTACCGGTCTGGAGGCTTTGGAGAAAGGAAAGGTTTCTTTTCCACGCCGAGACTTGAACAAAGTCTTCTGCCTCTTCTACCCTACACCAGCTGAGGACTCGCAAGTAATTATAAATTAAATATATCACGAAGCTCCTCTTTATGCAGTCTCCTTTATTAATTATCTCAGAATCCTCTGATCAAAATGTTTTCCAAAATACTTTAATCTTGAAGTTTGTTCCTCCTTAAAATAATAGACCAAGTTTATACTCTACTAGTGCGTTCACCGGACAATGACGACGGATTGGCAAAGTTTCTGTTTTTAGTCGGTTTAAGTTAATCACATCTCGTATTCATCTAGTTTCCCACATAGTGTTTACCACCACCAAAATTTCTAATGTGACACAGCCTGAAGTCTGTTAAGTGTACTCTGAGGCTGAATATCTTCGCTACGTTGTCAGCCGTGTTATTGTAATGTAGAAGGCGTTTGATGAGGTTTTATCGTCCTGAAACGCTCAGAAATTATTTTCCAGCACTTATTTACACAATTACCAGCTTACTTGCTTCTTTGGTTGCCAAGTGGAGATTGTCTAATAGGAGTCAACAACAAATTCCTTATGCTTTCCTGGTAACACGAACCTAGCAGAATAACCATTACGTCATATCGTCCACAACTCCGCTAACCCAAAATGTGAATTCGTACCAGGTCATAATTAAGCACGACGCCAGGAAGACGCATGAGGTTGTGGAGACATAGATCCACACAATCTTATTGTGACGCCAGAGATGCTACGTAGCGTGTGGCAAGAAATTGACTACAGGTGGGACGCCTGCCGCATTACCAACAAAAGACACATTGAACCATAATTATCCGAGGTAAAACTCGGTGTGTTTTGCTACATTATGACAGTTCGAAACGTTGTGTATTTCCTCTGTATAAATTTGTATACTTTTTCAAAGTTGTAAAGCTCCTTTTGAAACACCGTGTATTAACGTAATGTCACATTTCGTCATCACAAATAAAATATCTTAAATACTGCAGACAATTATTGTGTTGATAAAGAAAAAACGAATTCCTGGCAGACGTTTTAAAACGTATTTCTATTGTTGCATACGTTTCTGCTTCTACAAATTTACTATGATATTATTACTGTACTTTTCTTTTTTTGTGAAAAATTTATTGCTTAATTACGAATTCTATATCGGCCTGTGTTTAGTTTGTCAGATATAAATTTATAGTTTTGCGTCGTCATTATATCTGTAAACAGTGACGTACAAATAACACCTCATATGGTGCCAAGGAGTAGATATGTTTACGATATGCCACGTAGCAAATTTCAACCTCATATGCAATGAGTTCTGAAGGTTCCTTCCTTGGGAGTAAAGCGAGTGGTGCGTGAAGCAGAACACCTCCATATACAGTGTCGAGGTTAAGAATTCATTGAGTTTTACATTCACTCCCGAATATGATTCCATGGCGTGATGTTTAAATATGCAAGGGGTAACTTCGTCTTATCTCAGCAGTAAATTTCATATGACATTCATCATTAGTTATAAATACGAAATATGAAAAGTAAAGAAAATTGCTACATGGCCCCCACGTTGTTACTTTATATTCGACAGTTCTTTTAATATTGCATCAAAAAGAACTGTGATATTTACATAAATCTGTAACCAGAGATCATTCCAGGACCCCTACATTAAGAGTCGCCAATTGGTAGTTAGTTTTCACTTTCAGTTTCTTCTAGAAGGGCTGGAAACATTTTATTAATATTCATAATACTTTACTCTCATTGCTTTTCAACTTCGCCTTATAATATGCCATTTGAAAATTCAAGAAAACCAGAACGGACTTAGATTACAGGGCTGCTGAGGACAGTCGAACTCCGCCATGGCCGGTCCCAAGCCCGGATGAGAAAGGAGGAGGGGAGGAGTAACACCTCGTTCAAAAACCTTGGTTCAGCTGGCTCCGGCTGATAGTACCATGTGAGGGCCCCTTGCCAGGGTTACGGCGAAGTCAACGGTGGACGCGGCGGAGAGTGGAACACTCGGAACGGCGGAAGAGGCATCCTATTCCTCTGGGATAAAGAAAGAAGGAAAACCGCTGCCTTGCGGGGAAGCTGGAACTTCAAAGGCTAAGGGAGTAAACCTCTACAGAATAATCGGCCTCCTTGGAGACCATAGTTGGCAGCCCCAACGCCAAGATCGGATGCTGTGGCCTAATAACCAGCACATCTTAAACTAGATTATTACAGAAACGAAAGTGAAAAAGTGAGGACAGTCGAGAGCAAGTGCTGTCGAAAGCGTTTTTACCTAATGGGGGGACAATACTGCAGGCTAGAGTGAATTGAAAGATATGCAGCACATGATTTGTACTGCTCGACAGATATTATTAGGGTGATTGATTGGGAAGTACTGGATGGGCTGATATGAAGTACACATGAAAAGACAGAGAAATGCTTGCAGGAGGTGACTTATAAGAGCCAAAGTAATGAGACCACTTTGAAAGAAAGAAGATGGAAAATAAAAAACTCCTTTATTCATTGTCTGAATACAGGCACGAGGCGGGCTGTTTTAGAGAATGTAATAAATGTTCTGCTTGCATTAAAGAAGAGGACTTTCTGGACCAAGTCAGGAACTATTAACTTCTCAAAGAGGGCCTTGCTTGTTGGATTTACTTGTCTAATAGTATTTCGACTTCTTGTTTAGAAAGGCCAGGATCAACCACTCTGAGGGAGATATTTAGTTTTCCCGTTTTTTTCTATGTGTGCTGTAAAAGAGGCCACGACTTATTTCTACTGTTCGCCGTCTTTTATGTTCCATAATCATGCTACGTCTTATTTGCATGATGTTTTCCTTGTTGTGACTCAGGGTACCTTTGTTTAATGGCATAAAATAAAGTACATCCTCTATCTTCAGCGTGGTTACTTGTACCTTGAAGATAGAGGCAGTTGATCCCTTCAGCAAAGAACATTGTGTCAAACCCAGAACCTATATCTACATCATCACTCTTGTTAAAACCTTAATTTTTATTTATTTATTTATTTACTTATTTATTCATTCGCTGATAAGTCCATGAAATTGTTATAGCTCCTGGTCGCCTGCTTGTCACCGCGTAATTCAGGGATTTAATGCAGAGTTGAATTTGAGATAGACAAATTTGTGCAGGTGCAGGTTTTTCTCCGAATAGGTCCGTTCTGCCTTTCGACCTGCCTTTCATTCCTTCACAGATCCTTCCCTTCATCTCTGAGCAGTACCATGACCATCAGCTAGTACTTTAAGCCAGTATCAATGTCTCAGTGCCAAGAGGTTCCTTCTTGCATAGCGACTACATTAGGAGTGCTGTCAGTATGTCAGGTAACATAGCATCAAATGGTACTCTATAAGTGAATAACGAATTGGAAGGAATATGGAAGGAAGAGGTATGTCCTAATTACATATTACTTCAATGTTTGCCTGAAAGGACTGATAAAAAACACAAAAAACCTCAGCCAGTTAGTTGGTTTACCAGCTAAGCTTCAAAACTGGCATGTGTCAAATTCAAGACAGAAACAGTGTCGTCTGTGATACCTTCCTTTGTATTCCGAGTTCATATATCGTATAGGTAACTCAGAAAATTCTATTGAATAAAGGAATAATTAATTGGTCAAATGTTTGCTTCAAAATAACTCCCGTTTTGAATACTGAGGGAAAGTTATAAAGTCTTCTTTAGTACATGTTCAATTCATGTGACACTTTCCAGGTAAGAATCAAGCATTCAAAAGTTATAGCAGAAAAACATTTTATACAAAATTTAGTCACAAATGAGATTAAGATTTTATGTAGTGAAATTATGATTAACAAACTGATATTTACAGTGCACAGTCTTTGAAAATTTGATATTACTTGGCAGACAATGAAGTTACCTATTTTATGAACCCATGAATTTTATTACTGTATACAACAAGACTGTGCTGGAATCAGCTGAGATACTTTGTCATGTATTTACGTGGAAGAATGTTTCTGGTTTGGACTCCGGCTAACCTTCAGATATTAACTATATTACAGTGTAGAACAATTTTAAAAAATTAAAGGAAAATGAAATGAATTTTTTGTGTTGCCACATGTTAATGCATGTGTGTCACAGATGGCTAAGACAATGGCTGTCGTTTACAGCGGTTCCTGTTATTGGAGTTTCAGGTTCCTTGTATATACAGGGCCAAATTTTTAGTAACAGTATATAAAAATCCCCTGCACTTTGGAGATCACGTCCATGGACCAAGAATTGTAAAACAGAAAATGTTGTAAATATCATGTATGTCCACCATCTTGCATGGATTTAGGCTGTCACAACACAGCAGTTTACTTCTCTGTTCTTCTGGATTGTGGTGCTGCATCACTGGGTGTTTGCTGCCCAATGTCATGTGATAACATAGTGGTCTCATTTTCAAAGGTCAAATGTCCAATGAATATACTGGACATTCATTCCTCATTTGCCATTTTACTTCAAGCCCCTGCTCATGATGCAAGTCATATCTGTAAAAAAATACTCTACAGACTAACCCAATCATACTTAACCCATATTTATTTCATTTCTTTTTCAAGAGAAATTGCACACTGAAAGGGGAATTCTGCTTCAAACTGATCATGGATATTTAAGAGCTTCCTATAATAAACTTATGTTTTGTACATGAAAGTACCACAAATTTATGTGCTTTGTATATTGGACTAACAGTGTCTTGCATGCATATTGGCTCCACAGTCCATGCAGACATTTCTCCAAGGCTGTGCATACACAAGCAAATCTTGCTGGGAGTGTCTGTGAGGACACATGTGATGTCTAGCATTGTGGGCAGCAAGAATTTGACAGATAAAACATTGAGAAGGTATGGTGCTGACTGGCCAGGACTCTTGGCCATGATATCTGACATATAACACCCCCAAGGAAATTCCTTGGGGGTATTATGTGGCCAGTGAGTAGACCTGACTACTGTGCCATCCTAGTTGTGTCTAATGTCAAAGTAAGGATTGAAGCCCAACATTCCATCCCCCCTTCTGAGTCTTCATGACTTGTGATGCGAAAGCTTTACCTTTTATGTTCATTTGCAACATCAATTTAATTGATATTTTCTTTATTTGCCAGCCATTATATCAACGATTTTGATAAAATGCGTGAAGTATCGGACAGTATCTTCTGTCTTCATAAAAAATCATTTTTATAACAACTGGATATTCTTGTGCATTGTATTACAAACTATAAAACTGGTTGTGGGATACATTTTTGTAATACATTTTCAAATGTGATGTGTTAACTATAGAAAGTAGACCATTCCCTGTATAGCTCAAGATATAAAGCCACAAAGCTGCTATTTTATTATGGATTATACAGCAAAGTTAAAAGCTTGTGAATTGTCTACCCTTGGTAAGCAATTACACATATTTCATTTATATCTTGCTGTATGCAAGAGTAATTTCTAAGTTAATGTAAAAGACAGGAATTCATTTCTCACTTCTTAGCTTTGTGTCGGATTTCAAAACTCAGCAGTACTTAAATCATTATGACAAGAATGGATCAAAATTTTAATTACACAAGTATAAATCCCTTTAAACTATCTGAGTGACAGAGTAAATTATACAGAGATAGGCACTTGGTTCTGTGAATAAACCCTTATATTTATTCGTAAGGGTTTCAGTTGATTGAAGAGATAGTGTGTTCTGGATAACATTTGGTTATAAGAGCTCTGTTCTTATGGAATGTGGTTCTGCATCACTAAGTGACTGGTCATTCAGACATTCGAAGATAAGTTCAGAATGCCATCTTGAAATGGTCACCAGGCAACCGGGGACATGGCTTCACATTCTAAAGGACAGTGATGTAAATTGCACTACTGTGAAAGCCTAAAACTCTCAGAACATGGTTTTAATTTACAAATATAAAAAATCAGAAATCAGATCCTTTTAGTATCACAAGAAATTTGATGCCTCAAATAAATGGTTAAATTCATATATTTTTATGTATAGAAGATGTTTGATAATAACATATCCTTGCATTCATATATAAAACATGTTTAAAAATGTTAACTTAGGGAGTTTGATAGCTCACTCAACACTGTTCACAAATTTATAGCTTCCAGAATTTAAAGAGTTAGAACAGCATTAGCAATGTGGACCAAGTCATCATGTTCTGTGAACTTTGTACAGCTGTTTTTATAGTGGCTTCTCTTTATTGTTAATATAGCTTTGTATTTGAAATATAAATATTTTTCAGCTAGACTGTAGTGTTAACCACATTAAAATGTGCTTCACATATCGACGCACAAGTTACAGGGAAGTAATATTATATTTTTCAAGTCTTGTGTACTAAGGAGTTAGTTAACAAATAATAATTATGTACATAGAAAATTGAGCAATGTAATGAGATAGGGCATTGAGGTATATAAACAGTGAAAAGAGAATGATTAAGCAAGGGTGGGGAGAATGATTTGAATTGCCTTTCTCTTTCAAAATTTTATCTGAAACTTTCGCGGTTCTTGGATAACTCATTTCTATTCAAAGTCGTCCAAAGCAGAGAAATGTGCAAAGAGTTAGCTCCCTTCTTGTGGTGACATCTATATGTGTAGTTTAGAGTAAAGCATATTCAGCTCAATAAATCTTTCATTTAGAAGGTCCTTTTGAATTGCAGACAGCATAAAATAACTGAGGGAACAATAAGTGAATTCACTGCACTGATGTTGTGTGTTTGATTAGGCTGATAATCTTCACTGTGGGTAGTTTCAGTATTTTATTTCCATTGAGATGTCTTTTGTTTCTTTGTAAGCAGTATATTCTCAGTAAGAAGGATTTGTTTTTAATGTATGCAAGTGTATACACTACTATGTGTATACAGTGCTGTACAACAAGTAATTTTCAGGTTATGTAACTTGAGATACTTTTATAATGATATCAATTACAGTAATTGTTTATTCTCATATTTACATAACTCTTTCATTTTAGAGTTATTTATATGACCTTAAGTTGTGTAGGAGATGGGATCACAGAGTCGGGATAGTGACTCACCTGCAGGCTGGATGATCCTGGGTTCGAATCTCGGCAGTGGCAAGAGATGTACCTCTTCTTCGAAACGTCCAGACCAGCTAGGGACCCACATAGGCTCCTATTCAATGGGTAAAGGGAACTGTTTCTGTGTGGGAAAGAGTGGCCGGGTTGTGAGGCTGACCTCTGCCTCCAGCTAGTGCAGAGGTTAAAAATGATTGGAGCTATACTTGCTTCCCCCCCTCCCCCCCCCCCCCCCCCCCCCTGTATGTCTTCGTGGTATGTGCAAGGACAACTTCACCCTTTTTAACCTTTTTTTTTATCTGTTTGCCATAAGCTGCATGAACCCTTGTTTGCAGTGTATAAAAATGCTGTATTTTCATGCCATTCATCTAGTTAGCCAGACACCCTTTATGTAATGTGTTATAACATATTCAGATTGTGGGAGGACATTTGAGCCCTTCAGATGAAATTTTTATAAATCAAGACACACTTAATGAAACTTTAGTTTTCGATGGCAGTACATATTAATGTCATGTTCTTCTGGGTTGTGACACAGTATAGTCTTATTAACAAGGTTACATGACATCACAACCCAGAAGGTGGTGTAAGACTTCTGGGATATTATGCAATGTCATCTGGTAAATATGTATTGACATATCGGAGGATCTTAAACACTCTTCAGAAACATCCGTAACTATTTACCATTTGACTTGTCACATGCTAGAAGTCTTGAACCTTCATGAACACCACTCTGAGAATCTCAAATCTCATATCTAAGGATCACTTACTTTTTAAACACAGTTTAAAATTATGTATGAAACTCAACTGTAACATATAATACATAATGTTTCAGAACTATGAACTTTTTAAAGTTTAGTGTGTGCTGTATACAAATCAGACCATGCAGTGAAACATCATTACTAAAAGGAGTTACATTTTAACATCAGAATGTGTTCTGCAGTGCTCAATCCCACCTTATGAAACACTGAATTTTTCCTTTATCTTTGAATTAACAATTCTATTAGTGATGATAATACTATTATTTATTGCTCAAACACTCGATGATATTCTGTTCTTCAGGTCGTATCTCAGTACAATTTAGTTAGAGATGATTTGTCATTGCTGTTGCCATTTGAAGTGGGGCCTCCAGAAAATTATCGTTGATCATTATGGCGTTTTCTGCTCTACAGCGGGTGCACTCTGAAGATATATATAATTTTAGATTGTGTATGATTGTGTATGTTGGCTGCCAGACAGTCACATTAACATCATGACACAACGGGTGTGACAGACTGCTGCCTTGTGCATACTCAAATGTTACATTCAGTTTAGCGCTACAAGCAAAGAAGCTGCATTAAACATATATCAGTGTGATAAATGCATTGAGATTTACAAGAATTAGGAAGAACCACATGATGTATATCCTCATACTGTGTGATCTATATCATTGAATCCAATTGGTCTGTTTTGATAAATGTATTGTGAAATTGTATTGAGATAATTTTTTATCTTCATACTGTAATGTGTAGTTTGTATTTATAAACATTCTTCATATGTAGCAAAAATTCACTCATTTCATTAAAGTGGTTAAGTAGGCTTTTTTTACGTGTGACATATATTGAAATTGTACAGTTTAAGGGGGGTTATTTATATAAATAAGTAGAGAGGTAAATAAATTGCTATAAGATTTTCTAAGATTGTTCAGTTTTCTGAACTTTGTCACTTCTGCAATATTCTTCCTATGATTATTTACTACGGTAATGCGAACACTATGTTAAAATACAAGTGCATTTTATCTACCATCATGTTATTTTAAGTACAGTATGACGAAGCAATATCTCAAATTGAATAACTCACAATTTTTTAAGTTATGTTGGCTGTAGTCCATCGACTAAATTATATACCATATGCCGATGTTTTGAGGGTATTTACACATATGCAGGTTATTTTGTTATCATTCCATACAAAGTCCTTTTTTCACTTCATCTTATAGCATAAGACTGTATCGAACCCGAGACTTTTATAATATTAATTCTGTACAGTAATTACTAAAACCTTTAGGCTGTTTATCTGCCACACCTCAATATGTTTCTCTGAGTCAGGATACAAAAACAAAGACCTTAGATCCAGAAGTCAAACATACCCTGGCAAGTCACGATTGTGTTTTGATTGTGAAAGTGAAAAATGTTTAAATATATACCAGCATATCCCTGTACAGACATTTTGTATTTGTTTTGAATTATTCATTGTAAAGGAAAAGAACTCGAAGTAATGGATATTCTGGTGTCACAAATTCCACTTGACATATTCATAATTGACTTTTACAGAACCGAATAATTGCTGAAAAATGTGCCTTTAAAAACTATTATACAAAATGTATAATGTTTAAAGAAGATTAAAAAGTATAGTGGGGTGAGATTAGGTAAGTTTTGAAGTTCTCATTTATACATGAACACATGTTCTTAGCCTCCATTAAACGCAGATTGTAAGTGGACATTGCCTTTAAAACTGTAAGACACACTAATAAGATTTTAATTTCTGAATTGAGAGAGTTTATTGTCTCTTAATGCTGCATGTAGTATTTTTTTCATAAGACTGATTTGTTCTTAGAACAGGAATCAAATTCCATATAATCTTAGACAATCTTAAACATCTTATTCTCTGCTGTATGAACGTGCAAATTACAATTTTGGAAATAAGTGTTTGCTGATTTATGTTGGAGGGTATGTTTTTAAATTATGTTTGGAAACATATGTCTTTGTACCAAGAATGTATTAGAACAAAAGAATGAGCTGTTGCTCTCGACGTATCTAACCAGCACTCACTTTACGAATATACCGGTAATCTGTTCTTAATTTCTCATGCTGTAACTGGTGTATACTGTATTCATACACAACTGTACCAAACATGATCTCAAATATACACTTTGCATGGATTATGAAACTTACTTTTGCTTAACAAATGATGATGCCTTCTGTCATGCACCATCAATAATTTCGTATTGTGTTATTAAATGACAAAGGCCAAGTAATCTTGTGTTAAGGCACCATGCCAATACAGTGCAGATGTAAGGCGTTCTTTGAAATTTGTTCACTTTACCTGCATGGACAAAGCTCTGGAATTTACTTTAGACGAAGCTGGGTAGGCCATAGACTTATTCTGAGCATGATGGTGAACAGCAAAATCAACACTTGCAATGGTAAGAACTCCGTTATCCAGTTGTTTGCCAGTCACGTTAGGACTAACTTAGGTGAGCTTGTATGAGATGTGTTATTAACTACCGTGTAATTCATACTTTATAGGTCTACATGATATCATGATTAACAGATTATAAATAATGTCACTTATGAATGGAAAGCCATCTAAACAAAATCTGCATATATTACTAGAGTATAAAAGAGTTGCAATTGGTACTGGAGTGTTGTATCAGTGTACGGTTTGTACGTTATTTGTTGTTCCAAAGATGGTTAGAAAACGCCCCTAAATGTTTGCCAAATTTTATTAAACATTTTTTATATTGCCTCCTCTCTTTGCTCATTTATCATTGTTAAATTAGTGAAATATAGAACGAAAGATATGATACTTATGGTTACAGTGAAGGCAATATGATCTGTTTAGAGCAAGGGTGTCCACGTTGTTTATGGCAATTGGCCACACATGTTATTGTGGGCTTGTTCGGAGGGCGCACATAAAATGTAACAATACGTGGTACACCTAACTGCCTAAATAATTGTGCAGTTTTTATAGTATATGCGTAATTTACAAATCTTGTCGTAGGCCACGTAATACAAGGGTGGTTCAGAGCATTACAGTTTTAAGGTGTTCAATAAAAGAATGCTGGGGAGGTGTAGGTGGTAGTGGGATATCTGGAATGAAAATGGTGATTATTTGATGATTGGAATATGGATTAAGTAGGGAAACACAAAAAGATGAATAAATAAAATTATATTGCATAGACCAGAGTACTTGCCAGTTGTTGGCGATTTTGAAGCAGGAAGCTCCTGAAGCTGTCTACATGTTAAACCAAGCGTTTCCTGTCCATTTAACAACCTCCTCGAAGCTATAAATTTACACCCAAAAATAATTGGTTTTAAAAAGAGGTAAAACCTGTCCTGGCCAATCTGATGTGAGCGTAGCAGTGCCATGCCTTGCTGACTGCGACTGTGTACGGCGTTTGGAAGCTCAGCTAACAAGTTGGCTGGTGCTTAAATAAGGTCTTTCCGGAACATTTCTCAGCAGATGTATTGGTAACTCTCCCCCACCACCATGATAAGAAGCCGGCTGTAGGACGTAATCTGTATGACATTCCATGTAAGAACACTGCGTGAGAGTGAAGCTGGCTGCTCACAGCTGTCAAGTTAAGGACGACTAAACTTTATGTCTTTATGGCATGTTGATAGCCAGAGACAGGTGTTCACTCTTGTGCATTGAGCGACTTGGCTTCTGGCCTTTGCGAAGTCGGTCTGTGGGGCGACCGTATATCTGGCCGTTTATGACGGCATGCTATATTTATGGTGGGCCACTACATTGTTTCTTAAGGGTTGTTTCCTTATTATTACAGAAACGAAGTTTCAATTTCACCTTTCGGTTTACTAATCACTTGTGTGGTCTTGCACTAATTGATCGATGCTCAGCTGTTTCTTCAGCCTCAGCTCCTACTTTACAAACAAGACAGGCTCTGAACCTCTATCGTAAATATGGTAACCATGGTGTGGCTGACTCGTGCAAGGGCATTAAATATAGGGGGGTGATGTAATTTGGCCGTCACGTTTTATAATTCTATAAACCAGTACGCAGAACCTTACGGCAAACTTAAAACGAGATCCAAAGAGAATCAACAAAAGTTCGGTTTTAACTTTGTACATATTGGTTGTTTCGATGTTGGCACTTATGATTGAGAATGTAATAACATGCTTAGTAGTTTAAGAAACTTTTTAATGTTGGACAGGATTTTCAAATTCAGAGAAGGTTAACTGGCTGCAGTGAAACTAGCCGGAATATTTCCTTTCTAGTATGTCATCCATTACCATCATTGAAACAAAAGGCAATTACGTTCAGGAATTTACTTCTCTTCATTTTGTCTTTCCTTGTATTATTCCTAGCGAAATAGATGTTTTCCTGTCATTTGTGTATGCAATATTCCATAAGACTACGTTTATAATGCTGGTACATTTCCAATTCTTCTTTCCGCGTGGCTGCCCTCTTCTTATTGTGGCATTTAATGGGTAGCTTGATATGTCAAAACCAATGAAGGCAAATACACTCTTCACAGCTTTAATACAATTCATTAACAGGAACAGGCGTACTGTACGTACAGAGTAGTTTCACATATGCTTGCAGAGTTTTAAAACTAAATGTGAGTTGTCTCACATTCCCGATTGTCTAGACGGGTCAGTATTTGCCTAAGAATCTGCTGCGTTTCATCCGATTTTGAATATAATATTTTCTCCAACTCCGACAATTTCTTTGTAAACGTGTCCCATTTCTCTTGATTTCCGGACGTTTCCGGTTCCTTATTAAGTTCCGTTTCCTTACTGATTATACTTAATAATGATCGAACAGCAGTGTAACCAATTGTATTCCGCCCATTTGGATATATTTCGGATATTTCTCCTCTCAGATGTTCAAACGTTTTTATGCATTTCGGGAGTGCACTCAATATTCCTTCAATTCTGGAAATCAATTTTGCTCTTGCTGCAAGACTCAGCGTCTCTGCTTCCTTTTTTATCTCATGAGTATCGCTCACAGCCAGACCGTTCAACAAATTTAACAAAATAATTGCCACCAGGACAACAAATAATAAGAATATCACGTGACTTGTGTATGGAAAAGTACCAAAAGGTAGACTGGAAGCGTCAAATTCTCCTGTGAACATGACAATTGTCTTAAGTACTGACAGGAACGGATTGGCGAACATCTCCGTGCCGTCCAATTCTAAACTTCCTTTGAAAAGTATGTAGAAACTGAGGGCGAATGCTATCAGCAGGAGAACATAGGCCGCCATGAAGTTCAAGAATGTCACGCTGACTGTTCTCAGCATCTCCAGTTTTACCGACAGCTGCGGCAGTCGCCCTGACATCAGCAACAGCTCCAACCATCCCAGGAGGAGGACGACTGCGGAGAAGTGGAGTTTCACATCACTCGCCACGACACCGGAACAAGATACGAAAGTAGCTATGATGAGACATATTTCCAGCCAATTCTCCAGTGACTCTATGTAGGCCCGTCGTTGTGTAACCAGCTGAATTATCTCTCTTAGAGTTAGAAGAAACAATAAGAACATTAGAGACAGCCACAGGAAAAGCAGAATGCTCTCATTTGGCTGAGATGTGAAGTTAGTATCATTCATGCCAGACGTTATATAGCTATCGTTAAAACTGAAAGGACCAGTAGTGTTGTTGGCAACATCTCCTTCATTTAGTGTGTTGTAAGATTCAGAACATAGAATGTACGCAGTCAAGAAAAGCACGAACATAACATAGAAAAACATATCGACAAAGAAAACTAATTTGACCTTTTGCCATTTTAATATCAAGAAAGTTGACGTAACCGGATGTTTCAGTAAGTCCCTATGATGAAGACTTTCAGCCAAACGAGGAACAATTTTTATAAGCGGGTGATATTTTAGTGTGAGCTTGAGATCCTTACTCGTAACCGGTTTATCGTTACTCTCCAAGCAGTTATCAAGAAACTCCTCCACTATTGATAAACTAGCTGACAACAATATTTTAATGCCATGTTCAAACACCATGAAGTCAGCACCTTCAATCAGTAACAGTTTCGCCCTATCCCGGAACCCGCTTTCCACTGCCATGTATAGAGGAGTGTTGTGGGAAATGTCCCGGAAGTCAATGTTCATCTTCCTGACCGAGTAATGTTCCTTGAGAAGCTTAAAGCAGTTCTCTAGCATCTGTTTGTCACCTGGTTTTCTTTCACTTACTCTGGTCCACCAGTGAAGAACTGTGCGGTTTTCACTGTCTTTCACACTTGCATCTATTTTGTGATTATCCAATAATACCTCTAGCACCTCAAAGTTTCCACTCCGAGCTGCCGCATGTAGCAAAGGAAAGCCGGTAAAACGGTTCGGGATGTTCGGATCTGCACCTTTCTCAAGAAGATTTTCGACAAACTCTTTACGATTCTTCATCTGGCAAGCAATTTCTAGTAAAGACGAATGGTAAGGCTCATCGTACCAAGTGTTAGAGTTAGTTGAATAGTAGAGATTTTGACTAAAAGTTTTATAGTCACCAAGCTGAAGTGCAGCAAGCAGTTTTATGTCCTTAGATGTATCCAGACTCTCCATTATAGGTTTTGGTAGATGTAATTCTGGGTACGTCTGCATTATAATTTCTCTCACAGTGTATTCGCTGTCTCCTGGGTAGTATTCAAGGTAAAGGCGAGCAGATGACTGATGCTTCAACATATACTCAACACTTTTCATGTAACGTTCATTTAAAGCATATCCTAATGCAGTGTAACCACAACAATTTGGCTTGTTTAATTTCATCTCCTGACAATGCATCAACACATCAATACAGCGGTAGTAATTATCTTGTGTGTCACCCTCGTGACAAGCTCTCCTGACAGCACAGTGCAGAGCTTCATTTGCAACACTCTCAATAGCATCAAATTTTGTCCTGTATTTGGTGAGCAGACTAGACAGTGTTTGGAAGTCGCCATGTGTTACCGCCTTAAACATTAGTTTGCGATCCTCATTTATTGACTTATAACGTTGATAACCGTCTACTTCTACTTCTTCTTGGAGTGTCTCATCTTCTCTACTTGTCAAATGTCCCAGCACACGTTGTTGCCTTAGACTACCATCCGACGCTATGCTGCACAATGCCACTAATTCCTCCTCGTTGTTTCCCGATGTCGGCTGCTGTGAAAAAGAAGATAAACACACATATTTAACTGCAGTGGAAATAACAATACAAAATTTGTTCACTTCGTGTATTATTATTACTATTAGTAGTAGTAGTAGTAGTAGTAGTATTAGCGGTAACATTCTTTTTCTTGTTCCAAAGGGCCCGTCGGCAAAAGCTCCGGATGCACTGCAGCATTAGGCTTATTGTGCAGTCCTAAGTATTTCATTCAGCACAGGTTCATTAATCCATTGCCTCTAACAAAGAGACGCAGGTCTTTTAATGATGCCGTGCTTATATCCTTTGGTTCAAAAAACAGCTTCCCAAAGTACTTATAGCGCTGACGAGCCAACGCCTCGCAACGACAAATATTATGGTGGGCAGTTTCAGGCTCCGACCTGCAAAATCTGCAGGTCGGATCTCTATCAGAGGCCAATAATATTCAGGTGCTTCCTCACAGGAGCATGGCCTGTTTCCAATGCAACTACCAATCTTAGTTGATGCCTGCTCAGTTTAAGTAGGTGTTCAGCTCTTTTCGTACATGGTCCACTAATAAAAAGTTTACCATGTCTGTGATCTGGTAAATTATTCCAGATGGAGCAGTAACATCAGTATGTACTGAATAACCACAGTACCCACAATCCTAAATAATCATTCCGGTATATTTTATCTTATACGTGATTCATCAATTAACCGAGTGTTGACGTATATGGTAAGGTCCGTCGTAAAACTTTTATTTTATTGAAGACGTTATTTCATTGTCGCAAACAAGGCAGCTACATGTTTCGTCTTGTTATCCATTAACCCACCTTCAGCCTGCAGCAATAAATCACGTGAAGAAGAAAATAATTTGTAGCTATATGCTTTTAAATTAAATTTTAATTTACACCTGAGCTTTTATTTTTTGTCGAGCATTTTCTTTTAAAAATTGGTAAAAAAATGGTAGATTTATTAAAATTATTACAATTGAATAACATAGTCGTAACTTTTTACATCACGACTTTATAACTTTGATGTCCGTGCTATTTTCCTGTTGTTTAAAATTATTTGTATGGATGGAAATCTATATATGTATAAGTTAGTCTAAAGCTGCATATTCTCCGTGACGCTTTCTTCATCAAATATCTACATGGCATTCGTTGATTCTGAAGAAAACGAAGAACTTTTGCAACAGAATGAAAGTCATCAATCTTTAAAATTATTTTTATAAACCACAAAATCTTTTGAAGCTTAGAGTAGAACATGCTGTGTTAGTTATAGTGTCTAGGAACGGAGTTGTAAGGAAAATAGTAGAAACTCATAGAGCTTAAGAAAAGTGAACGGAGAGAAAATTACGTAATAAAGAACTTTACTATTCTTAACAGTATTTAAATTATATTAACGTTATTTGCTCAAGTAGAATGGGTTAAAAAGGTACACATTTTGGGGGAAACTAAGTTGCCAAAGCCCACACGGGAGGTAAAAGAATTGGAATGTAGTGGTTGTTATGGTATATACCGATTTTTGTAACGTGAACTAGACTGGACTAAATGAGAATTATCCACAACACAAGGGTTCTGAGAAAGAACATTTTCTGTTGATGAAGAAGTAATATTTCCAAGTTTTTCTTCGGTTTTTGTTATTTTGTTTTCCTTCTTGTCAATATACCATGTGACTAAGTCAAAAATTTACCTAACTAATATTAAATGCTGGAAAAACATATTATTTTAGACTAAAATTTATATTGTTCCTTCTGTACTTCTCTTACAATACAATATTTTTATCTGACTGTCAGCTCCTAATTTAATTCATACACCACGTTAACAGTCTCAGTATCAAATCTTGCTCTTTGATATCTTTATAAAATGGGCTTTATTGAATCTGCCGTTTGAGGGAAACAGCTGTGGTTATTGAATGAATACCTGTCTATAAAGCACTTACATCTCATAATCCTTCCCAACGTCATTAGAATGTTTACACGTTAAGTTTTAAGTTTCATTTTTCAAAAGCTGCAGATGCTCAGCTTCAAATTTTGACATCGCGAAATATGTGCTCTTTGCCGGTATTGTCTAACACCAAGTAAATTAAAGTAAAATTAAAGTACCAAAGAGAGATTTCTTGCGCAACATTTCACCATTTAACTAGGTGATTGGAAAAAGAAAATTCTGCATCACTATAGCAAACACAGGTGATTATGAGAAAATCCAGTTCATTAGAGTGAAGTTACAGGAGATTACTTTGTAATCAAATTTTTGAAACCATCAAGTTTAATTTGCTTCAGTTTACTTACTTACAGTATTAAGATTTATATCCATTACTGGAATGTCCTAATATTCACGACTTCGCTGACAAAATTTACCGAACACTGAATAAACTGCTACACCTTAAGGTTTATACTTTCGTCTAAAGTGGTAATGTGCACATGCTGGCAAATCGTCTTTTACGTGTAATCAGTAGCGATATTGAAGTGAGGAATGGGACGTGAGAAATCTCCGTCCAGTCCAAACAATCTTATCTGCCACATTCCTTCACAATATTATTTGCTACTTGGTCTTCCTCCTTTTTCTCATCCAAGAGGCGTCAGCGTCTGTTTGCAGTCCTTGTACCACTATCCCAGCGCTATACCCGGTACACCGTATCATCCTAGATTCCAAAATCCTAAGAATCTGAAGTTTTACTTTTATTTAATTAGGCAGGACTTCATAATGGTACGTGGATGAATGGAGACATACATCCACGCAATTTCAACTGCGTTGCTAGATTAATATGACTGGTCAGCCTCGGGCCCCTCCCGGTTTACCCCAGGGAAATAACCCACGATACCCTTTGGATATGAGGCTAGGTGATGCCAGAACCAGTCTGGAGGGTTTGGGGAAAGGAAAGGTTTCTGGTCGACGTCGAGACTTGTACAAAGTCTTCTGCCTCTTCCATCCCCTTACCAGCTGAAGACTCCAAGTAATTATAAATTAAATACATCACGAAGCTCCTCTTAATGGGGACTCAATTATTAATTATCTCAGAATTCACTGATCAAAATGTTTTCCAAGGTTCTTTAATTTTGAAGTTTGTTCCTCCTTAAATTAAGTGACCAAGTTTATATTTTAGCGTTCACCGGACAATGACGACGGATTGGCAAATACCGGAAGTGTTTCTGTTTTTAGTCGGTTTAAGTTAATCACATCTCGTATTCATCTAGTTTCCCACATAATGTTTATCACCACCAAAATTTCCAATGTGACACAGCCTCAAGTCTTTTAATTGCACTCTGTGGATGAATATCATCGTTACGTTGTCAGCCGTGTTATTGTAATGTAGAAGGGGTTTGATGAGATTTTATAGACCTGAAAAGCTCATAAATTATATTCCTAGCATTCATTTATAAAATTACCAGCTTACTTGCTTCTTTGGTTGCCAAGTGGAAATTATCTAATAGGAGTCAACACCAAATTCTTTATTACCACGAACATAACACAATAACCATTTCGTCATATCGTCCATCACTCCACTACCCCCAAAATGTGAATTGGTACCAGGTCATAATTAACAACGATGCCAGGAAGACGTATGAGAGAATGGAGACATAGCTCCACACAATCTTATCCTCGGTACTGTGTTAAATAATGTTGTTTAACAACACACAAAGTCTTGTGTGAAAAACGACAATAGACAACAGGTTGTGTAGGGACCTATTGTCACTATCCTAATATTGTTGCACATCAAGTTGCAGGTAAATCATCTCGTACATATCTGTGCAGTGTAAAATGTTGAAATACGTAGTTAAATAAAATATTAAAATAAGCGTAGCAAGGCCAATAATGGTGAGGAAGGTACACATTGCTGCAACAAACATCTGCTTACATATCAAACAAACTACCGTGACTTTGGCACGCACGACGCTATTTATTAAAACACTGACACTGGACCAGAATTTGGGAAAAGCTACAAGACGAAAGACAGTTTAAACAAATGGCTGCCGGCTGTCCACGTGACAGATATCCGAGTGTGAGGCAAGTGTGTCCAAATTGGAACCGAACTAAGTTTCCTTCCTCATCCCATGTTATTCCTTTACGGTTTCACCGCTCGCAATACGTAGGATGTTTGTTGATCTAGCCTTCTTGCCACCCAAACAGAAAGGACTCAACACTCCGGCCGTTTTTTTCGCGGGGAAGAAGTCCATTCAACTCATGGAATAGGAGGCTGGCTGAGCCTGAGAAAAAGTCGGGAAACTTTAGTGAACAAAGTATTCTGCTTCCTGTCGAAAATTGAAGGAAGATTGCTTGTTCGTCCGCTGTGCACTCTCGCCCTATACTGACTGAGACCTTTACTAATTACACATCAAATAAATCACGAAGTTCTTCGGTACTGAGTTTCACATATTACGTCTTACTGCAGAATGCGTCGATCAAAATATTTCTTCACAATATTGCTCTTGACAACAGAGGTTTCCTTCATATTAAGTGATTAGATTTTATACCTTATAAAAGACAACTGTCAAACTGAACTACAATATTGCTGAATTTTGCAACAGCAATACGACAGTAATATGACGTGCAAAGTTGCGACTCTACTTTCCTGATCGATAAATTAATTTGAAAAATCTGCGCCGTCGGATTTTCCATCTCTCAGCTGCGGTAAAGGATTGCAGCACAGAAAGTTGTTCTGCCATAACCTCTTTTTCCCAAGTCAACATTTTCCAGGGAGAAGATGTCTCCTTGGAAAACTGACAATTAATCAGGTAGTTAAAATATCGCCAAGACTCATGCTACCAGAATGCTCGTTACAATGTTTACAAGAACGTGCCTCTGGATCCCTACACACTGCGTCGTTAATGTTCATTGTTTATGTCTGCAATCGTTTTCCGTCTCCCAACGGTTACTTCTTGTGATTCAGTGACCTATTTTCTCCTTGCTCCAAAATTCGATCATAAACAGAATCTGAAAGGCATCTTATTCTTTAACACCTGTAACGAACTGGCAGACTGTCTATCACAGTATCTATCTATCTATCTATCTAAATATAAATTTTTTTCCAAACATTTTCCAACATTTCCATCATTTTCCAAATTCAGAAAGGAAATTATACGGACCACGGCTTGAATTATTCTACGCACAACGTATTGTTTTACTCAGATTGAATTCAATGTATTTGTATAGGTTTAAGTCTTGACTATGCTATTTTTCTTTTGATTGAAAATACATTTTCCTATTCTTTGTGCTGTTTTCCAGATTAATATTCTAATTTTAATATTTCCACTATATCATTATAAGGTTACACTTTTATATATTTGGCAATTTTTATAATATATTCTGTACTAGCTTAATTCAAAATTTTTTTATTACGCTAAATTACAGAAGTGGTGTGCGTCTGAGATTAAAATAGCTACCATCCTTTTTTCTTGTAGCATAGATGTATGTTGTGCAAGAAAGAGAGAGAAAAAAGGTATCCCACTCTCACGAAGGTTCCCGAAACGAAGATTACCGATCATTCCCTCCCACACTTCTCCCTAACCAGCTCCTGTGAGGTTAGACAAACCGCTCGGGTCGACATCGCACTACATCAGTTGTTATTTTGAGAACCATTCTTGGAGCTGCTCATCTGGCTACGCTGTATATGCTGCTCCAACCTTTCTAATAAAGGGAGGGAGGTAAGAGCCATTACAATTTAGGCAGCAGAGGAACCACCAATTATGACACTACCTTCAGCCACATTAATCCAGTGCACATCCTTCAATATTAAGCCATTTTATATCCCCCCACCACAATTCTGTCTTCTATGCGGCCTCTGCATTCCAGGTTCACAAATTAAAATATTAATTTTCTTATTTCTACCATTCTTGTTATGCACCCTCAACGTCAATATTTATATACAGGCTTCCTAATAACATTTGGTTAAGTGTGAAAAATTTAGGCTTCTAATTATGCTTCTCCAAACTCCTGTTATATTCTCTCCCTTAATTCCCTATTCTTTCTCAGCATCATTCTCAAACACACCTAACCTCTTTTTTATTGCTCCATATCACTGTGTATTTTATTGTACATTTACTAATAATCATCACACCAATACATACTCTTTCCACTTTATTGGGATATATCCCTACGATCTACTTGCTATACGTTCAGCCACTTTTCGGGCCAACGTCAAGGAACCTTTTTTGATTATGGCGTATGTGTGTTAAGGGGGGTTTGCTGTTTGCTGTCGTTACAAAATGGACTGCCATTTGAGGGAAACTGCTGTGGTTGTTCAATGAATTCCTGTCTATAAAGCACTTATATCTCATAAACATTCCAAAAGTCATTAGAATATTTTCACGTTAAATTTTAAGTTTCATTGTTCAAACGCTGCAGGTGCTCAGCCTTACATTTTCAGAGATCGCAAAATATGTGCTCTTTATCGGTATTGTCTAACACCAACTAAATTAAAGTAAAATTAATGTACCAAAGATAGATTTCTTGCGCAACATTTCACCAGTTAACTACGTAACTGGAAACAGGAAATTCTACATCACTATAGGAAACATAGGCGATTGTGAGAAAATCCATTCCAGTATAGTAAAGTTACAGGAGATTATCTTGTAATCAAATTTTTTGAATCGATGAAGTTTAATTTCTTTTCGTTTTCTTACTTACAGTACTTGGTCTTGCAGCCATCACTGGAATGTCCTAAGAGTTGCGTCTTCTGTGACACAGCTTAACACGACTTTGAATGAACTGCTACGCCTTACGCTATACATGCATCTAAAGTGGTAATGGGCACATACTGGCAAAATACCATTTATATGCTTTTGGTTGTGTTACTAATGTGTGGAAGGGGACGTGAGAATTCTCCGCCCACTTCAAATAAAACTTATCTGCCAGATTACTTTGTAATATTATTTGCTACTTGGGTCGTCTTCGTTTTCCTTTCCCATCAGGCGTCATCATTTGTATGCATTCCTTTACTCACATACCAGCACCTCTGGAGGCTTCGGAATAAGGAGAGGTTTCTGTTCCTTATCGAGAACTGAACAACGATTTCTGTGATTTCAGGCTTCCGCCGCGATGTTGAAGAGGTCTGCGCTCTTCTCGGATTTTACGCGGCGTCGTATGGTAATTGTAAGATTTATTTTCACTTAAGTTTGTCAGTTGCCTGTTATGGGGAATAAAATCTAAACTCTAATAATTAAGGAAGGTTCAAAGCAACGTATATATTTTGACCACAGAATACTGAAGTAAGGAGTGAAACAGGAAGCTGAATAATGAAAAGACTCGTGGTTTATTTAATAACTACTAGAGGTCTTGGTTATTATAGCCACGAGGTTATTATGTGGAAGGCCATGGAAATTTCTTTCAATTTTCGAACAAGGAAAAGAAAATTTTCTTTACCCAAAGGTTCTCGACCGCCCCGAAGGTCAGGAAGTCCCCTATTCAAAGGGTATCCTGTGTTTCTTTCTCGGAGGTAAAGCAGCCGGAGCACCAAACTCCTTTGGCCTGCCTTGAAAGAGGACATGACCCATAACCCTGGCGACATATTTCGAGAGCCTGCCGGCCCCGAATCGGTCACATTCGCTGAAACACAAATGTTTCTTGCATGGAGAACTGGTATCCATTTTTCTACACTGTCATTCACTTTTTAGCCTTTCCCAAATTCTAGTCGAATGCCAGTGTTATAAGGAGAAGCGTCGTACGTGCCATAATCACGGCTGGGGCAACATTATTTTAGCAAATGGTAACGTCAGCATTTCGAAAGCACTTTACCAGTGCCGTTTTTGCCACGCCTCTTTGGCTATTTCCGTGAATACATTTCATCATTTTAAATTACACACCATAGAACTGTGTACTTTTCTAGCACTTTTATCCCAATCATTATTAGGACTGTGATAGCAATGCCCTACACAGTAGGTTATCTGTTATCTTTGTGTATACACAGCTTTGTGACTGTTAAACAACATTCCTTACTCTAGTGAAGAGGTTACAAATGGGTGGAGCTATGTTTTTACTCCCCATGTGCACCACTTTCATCTTTCTGAACTACGAACAGGAAAAATTTAAAAATTTTAGGATAAAATCTGGAATCATACCGTGGAAAAGGGAAAGAAGGAATGCGTAGAGAATTTTGTGGTGATGATTATTAGATGAAGGCCAGTAGGAAGGCCAAGACTTAAATCTTGTGGAAACATTGTCAGGATTTCTTGGAGATCAGTTATAAGCCGGTAAGTTGGACAAAACATTTCGACGCACCCTTCCTCATTGAATTCTAAAAGGTTCTGACGATGGTATATAACAATGTGAACCACTTGTTTTCTCGACTTCGTCCATCGTCTTTAATGTGAATAAAATATAAAATGTAAAATACAAAAATATAAATATCTAAAATTCACTACGTTTCGGAAGATGGATATTTTCCGTTTTCAGGCGATGCCTACTCAGTTGGGCCCTGTTGATTAAACTGTGATTCCACTGACTGGGTTGTCCAGTGATTGAGATTAGCTTAATCTACAGTACCCACCTGAGTAGGCATAGCCTGAAGACGGAAGAAGATCCATATTCCGAAACGTAGTGAATTTTGGATTTTTGTATTTTAATATTTTATATTCTATATTTTTTATTTTATTCACATTAAAGACGATGGACAAAGTCCAGGAAACAAGTGGTTCACAATCCTTCCTCATTTCAATAACACAGCTTAAAACTTATTAAACGTATTTTGCCATCATGTGCAAATAAAAACCTTAAATGCCGGTAAAATCAGTGTCAGGCTAATTGAGCCGCAGAGATCATAGACACTTGGACATTCGCTTTGTGGTTAAAAAATGAATTCTATAAAGACACTAATAAAGAAAATGAAATTTAATACTTGCAATTAACTGGCTTGTAAGACAAGGTAATTTTTCTGTACTATGAACTAACTGAATTTTCTCATGTTTGCCTGCCTTCGGTATATTCACGTGGAAGGTTGTGTTTATAATAGCGTAGTTATCTCGTTAAATATTACACCTGAAACCCCTCTTTAAATACTTTTGTACAATATTAATTTAAATGATGTTATGCAAATTCGATGAACGGAAATCATTCCGCGATCTCTGAACCCATAAAGCTAGTAATCTGTACTCTTTTAAAAATGTAACGTAAATGTTAACCTAGAAATATTCTAATTGCCACGGAAATGTTTGTTAGAATGAAATTTCGTCTAGGCGGAAATTCAATCCGTACTAAAACATCTTATTTAGGCATGTCCTCACTTCCACATACTTCTCCTTTGGTGGACCATTCTACTGATGGTGTGGCTTTGGGTTCACCGCTCTCCCCGGCCAGCTCTAACTTTTTTATGGATGACTTCGAAGAGAGGGCCTTGAAACAGGCGACCCATAAACCGCTGTGCTGGTTTCGTTGTGTGGATGACACCTCTGTCATCTGGCCACACGGACCAGAAAAGCTGGAGGGATTCCTTGACCATCTGAAAGACCTTCACAGGAATATTCAATTCACCATGAAGAAGAAGTTTGGCCAACTTCTCTTCCTGGACATTGACATCTATAGGAGACCGGATGGCTCTTTGGGTCATAAAGTCTACCAAAAACCTACCCACACAAACCTTTACCTGAACCCTGTTTCACAACACCACCCTTCCAATAAACAGGCCGTTCTTGCTACCTTGGTGCACAGGTCCAGGGCTCTGTGTGACAAGGAGTGCCTCCATAGTGAGTTGGATTTCCTTAAGACCACTTTCAAAGAAAACGGGTACAGTTGTCAGCAGATACAGCATGCCCTTAACCCTAAGGTGAGAACCTCCAAGCCTAAAATTATACCCACCTCAGTCGCCCTCCTGCCATATGTCCAGACCACATGAGGCCGCCTCAGAAGAATGCTGGCCAAGCACAACTTTAAGAGTGTGGGCTTGTCGCCGAGGAAGATCTCCAGCTTCCTTCGTCCTGTGAAGGACAATCTGGGGCTGAGGACTCCAGGCGTGTATAGTGTCCCTGTGAGTGCGGCCAA
This sequence comes from Reticulitermes speratus, assembly GCA_021186555.1. NCBI lineage: Eukaryota > Metazoa > Arthropoda > Insecta > Blattodea > Rhinotermitidae > Reticulitermes > Reticulitermes speratus. The sequence goes on along the minus strand of JAJKFL010000007.1, from coordinate 24,430,616 downwards.
GTGTAAATCGGACAGACTGGTCGGTCCATCCACACCAGGATTAAAGAGCATAGCCAGCACATACGGCTTGGGAATCCAGAAAGATCGGCGGTGGCGGAACATAGGCTCACCCATGGTCACCTCATCAGATTCCAAGACACCCAAATCATCTCTAACAATGGACTGACTCATCAGGGAGGCGATCGATTTGGAGATCCACCCAAACAATATGAACAGGGGGGATGACCTGACTTTAAGCGGGTCATGGAAACCTCTCTTTCGCCTCCTTAGGGGGAGTAGAAGACCCCCCTCCCCATCAGTGGCGACTAGACCAAAGTCATTTTGAGGACCACTTTTTTCCTCTTCCTGTTCCACGTTATCCCATTTCCCAGTGCTTCTATTCTTTTAGCTGCTTCTGTTTTTATCGTTCTCCTTCTCACCTCCGGTTCTAGGTGCTCTTCCCCCCCACACCATCTCAATTTTTCTTCCTGCATCTGCTGTCTGTTTTCTTTTCCTTTTTATTCCTACTTTTTGTATTCGCCTGTTATTTTATCGTTTCATTAATTTAAAACAATTGTATATTCTGTATTTTTAATTTTTCTTTACTTTTTGTACTTTTATTACTTATTTTTAATTGTGCACTTTTTGTTTTTATTCTTATTTTTATTGCTTGTTCATTTTGATTTATTTTTATACTTTTTAGTTTCGGTTGATTTTTATTTTATTTTATTTTTGTTTAATATTGCATAAATTTTTATTTTTATTTTATTTTTACTTTTTCATTCTAATTATTTCTATATTCTTATTTTTATTTTGTGCTTATTTTTAAATTTTATTTAATTCATTTCTTTTATGATTATTATTCATATATTTTATTTTTATTCCTCATTTGTTCTACTTCTACTTTTGTTATTTTAATTTCCCTTAGTTATTTTACAATTCCCTCTTTTTAGTTAATACATTAGTTTATTTGGTTTACTTCCCTTCCTTGTTATTGCTGACTTCCTTACATTATTCTCCCAATATTCTCATCCTGCCTCAAGGGCAGCAACTTGGCCACACTATACCTGTTCTCGCCCAGCTATCCCATTAGCCACTTTACGTGTCTCTCTCATCCCCCCTCCCTCTAGCTATTTTGATTCTTTCTTCTTCAAATTTATTTATTTTTATTTTTAATTTTTACTGTTGGCTTATTTGTACTTTATTTATCTAGCTTTATCCTTTTATTTTCCTCCTTTACTGTTACTCTCTTCCATATATGTTTCTCCAGCTGTCTTAGCTGTTTGCATTCTCGGTATCCGTAGCAGCTTTACGTTGTCTGTAACCACCCCTCTCTCACCCTGGTTCTACCCTATTGGCTGTCATCACGCCTAAACGATTGTTATCCCACACGTACTTTCCAGAATCTAAGTTATAGGTTGCTGGGTTTCTTTCTTTCCTACTCGGACTCTTGACCCGTGAAGATGGGACCGATACGTTGTCCCGAAACGTCGGTAAACAATTACAGCACGACGCCGCGTAATATCCCGGAAGAGCGCAATCTCAACGATATCTGTGTGCCATACCCGTAGCGTATCCCTACATCAACTGAGTAATGCAAGTAATTATAAGTTAAATATATCACGAAGTTCCACATGGTGCAGTGTCCTATACTAGTTACCTCATTATACTCTGATAAAAATGTTTCCCAGAATTCTTTAATGTCGAACATTTGTTCCTTAAAATTATTCTGAACTCGGGCATTTCTGCAGTATTGTCGCTATAATTACTTACTACGTCATTGCAGACACTATGTTAAAATGCACGTAACCTTATCTGCTACCGTGTTAGTTTAAGTACTGTACGAAGAAGAGGCTTAAACTGCTTCACATTCCTTTTAACTTTTATTATGTTGGCCATAGTTCATAAAGGTATACTTTAAGAGTATTTACATATCTTCAGTTAATTTGGTTATCATTCTTTGTTCTCTTCTTTAATTTTATGGCACATGCCTGTACTGAAACTGAGACTGTTATAATATTAAACTTGTATAGTAATTACTAAATTATTTAAACTATTTGTCTGCCACACATCAATAGTTTTCTCTGAGCCAAGGTTAAAAAATGAAGGACTTAGTTCCAGAAGTCACACTTAAGCTGACTAGTCACTACTATGTTTTGTATAATGAAAACGAAAACTGTTGATATATATATATCAGTATGTCCCTATACAGACATTTTGTTTTTTTTTTTAGATTATTCAGTGTAACGAAAAATATAACTAGAGTAATGGATATTATTGTGCCATAGATTCCAGTTGCCGTGTATATAATTGACTTTACAGAACCGAATAATTGCTGAAATAAAACGTGACTTTATAAATTTTTATAAAAATATATTATAATATTTCTAAAGTATATTTCACTCTTTTTCAGTAATTACAGTCACCATCAACATATACATTTTTGACACATTAGTCTACAGGTTTCAGCTCTATAGAGCCATCATGAGGCCTATACAAAAACTGTGAGAATCAAACTTTATACATTTTGTAAGAGGAATCCCCTTATTTTGTACAATTATATGTATAAAGCGGGGGGAGGGTAGGGGGGAGGTTGCCTAAGAAAAAGGTATGTCTTAACAATGTGAATACAAAAGATATAAAATACCAAATACGGAAGTATATAAGCATGAAAACATGAGTATAAAAAAGGTATAACAAAATATGTAAAAATATATAAAATATATAAAATGGCGTCGGACCATAAGATGTGGATGTATATGCAGTGCTAATGTAAGAAGGCCAGTGTTAATTCTGTACTTATACGTACGGATTTTCGTGCGACCGTATAGACTGGTACTGCAGGAAAGTTGGTTGTATAGAATTATTCCCGTATTCCTGTTATTTTGTGTGATATCCACGCATGTAAAATTTTTAGGTTTTATATTGTGTGGATACAGCAGTTTACGTAAGGCACGTATTTTTCACTGGTCCTCCTGCTGCTTCAACAGCACTGCTGTATTTTTATGGTCGACCGTTTTGATATTTTGAAAGAACACGATGCCTTCACCTTTAGGGGTAACGATTCCAAGCAGAATGACTGCTTGCCCTTGAATATGAAGGCATCATTTTCCTTCAAAATATCAGGAACCACTCAGCCAACGGTAGAGTGTCACATCCCAGAAGACTTGAATCCTCAGCAATGCCGCTGTGGGAACCATAAATCTTTCAATATTCTTCATATCAATAATGACATATAAAAAGCACTGCAATTTTTTGGGCCATTCTTAGGAAAACCCATTTCCTATGTGTAGGGAAATACGATAAAAATGGAATCAAACCCCTAAATTAAGTGCTAGTTTGATGTTCTGCATTGAAAATTCTGCTATGTATATTTTCGTTTCTTTAACTGGATACAACCCCAAATTTGTTGCACATTGTATTGCTTAAAGAAGCTTGCAATGTATAGTGGAGCGAGTAGGTAAAATTAAAGTTTCCATTTACCTTGAACATATGTTATGGCTTCCATTAACACACATTTGGAGCCTGCATTACCATTAAATGTCTAATACTCACTAATGTGATTTTATATTGATCATTCCGTGCATTGTCTATAATCAGTTCACAACATCCAACCAACAAAATGCACAATGTTTTTCCTTAGATATTTATATTATAATATCACACTGAATATTCCTACATGTTTCGATCCACAAGGGATCATCATCAGGGAAACAAACCAAAGTAATGCCGCATAAAATCAAATTAGAGTACGCCGTGTAATTACCCAAAAGACCACAGATTAGGGTAAAATAGTTAAAATGTAGAAAATTCTTTGTAGAATATTTGTATAAGTGTTCTGGCTCTTTATATAGAGTATTTCGGTGGCAGCCTACGTACTTAACGAAAGTTAACACAAGAACTTTAAGTACGCAGGCTGCTTCCGGGACACTGTGTATCAAGATCCACTACACTTATACAAATAGTCTACAAATAATTGTTTACATTTTAACTATTAAATTCTCTTACACCATGTCAACTCTGTATAAAAGTGGCTAATTTGATTTTATGCGGTATTGCTTTGGTTTGGTTCCCTGATGATGATCCCTTGTGGATCGAAACATGTAGAAATATTCAGTGTGATATTATAATAAACATATCTAAGGAAAAACATTGTGCATTTTATTGGTTGAGTGTTGTGAATTAATGCGATTTTAATTACTAAGTAGAGTAATTTTTTTGCCTTTTAATAAGAAGTGTACTTTTTTTCAAAATTCTGATTTGTTCTCAGAAAGATAATCAACTAACTAACTAACTAACTCCATGGAGCAGACTCCTTCTTAAGAAGCTAGCATGTCCTCAACCAGTCAAGAATTCCCTGCGTTTTATGAAACTCGAAGGTTCATTACCGCTCTCACAAGAGCCCTCCACCTGTCCCTATCCAGAGCCATATCCATCCAGTCCATGCCCCCATCCCACTTCTTGAAGATCCATTTTAATATTATCCTCCCATCTACGCCTGGGTCTTCCTAGTGATCTCCTTCCATCAGGTCTCCCCACCAAAATCCTGTATGGACCTCTCCCCTCACCCATACGTACTACATGCCCCGCCCACCTCATTCTTCTCGATTTGATCACCCGAATAATATTTGGTGATGAGTACAGATCATTAAGTTCCTCGTTATGTAGTCTTCTCCACTCCCCCGTTACCTCGTCCCTCTTAGGCCCAAATATCCTCCTCAGCACCCTATTCTCGAACACCCTCAGCCTATGTTCCTCCCTCAGTGTGAGAGACCAAGTCTCACACCCATACAAAAATGTTGAAATAGTTAAATAAAATATCCAAATAAGCGTAGCAAGGCCAATAACGATGAAGAATGTGTGAAGTGCTGCAACAAACATCTGCTTACACATCAAACAAACGACGGTGAATAGGCACGCACGACACAAGTTATTATAACAGTGACACTGGACCAGAATTTGGGGAAGACGAAAGACTGTTTGGACAAACGGCCGCCGGCTGTCCAAGTGACAGATATCCGAGTGTGAGGCAAGTGTGGCCAATTTGAAGCCGAGCAAATTACCTTCCTCATCCCATGGAATTCCTTTATGGTTTCACTGCTCGCAATACGTAGCATGTTTGTTGATCTAACCTTCTTGCCACCCAAACAGAACGGACTCACAGCGGGGAAGAAGTCCATTCAACCCACGGAATACGAGGCTGGCTGAGCCTCAGAATCAGTAGAAAAATTTTAGGGAATCAAGTATTCTGCTTCCTGTCGAAAATTGAAGGACGATTCCTTCTTCTTCGTCCGCTGTGCACTCTCGCCCTATACTGACTGAGACCTCTTCTAATTATACATCAAATAAATCACGAAGTTCTTCGGTACTGAGTTTCACATATTACGACTTACTGCAGAATGTGTCGATCAAAATATTTCCTCATAACATTGCTCTTGAAAACAGATGTTCCCTTCATATTAAGTGATAAGATTTTGTACCTTATAAAAGGCAACTGTCAAACTGAACTACAATATCGCAGAATTTTGCAAGAGCAATATGACGTGCAAAGTTGTGGCTCTACTTTCCTACAAAATAAATTAATTTGAAAAATCTGCGCTCTCGTAATTGCCATCACTCAGCTGCGGTAAAGGATTGCAGCACAGACACTTGTTCTGCCATAACCTCTTTTTCCCAATTCAACATTTTCCAGGGAGAAGATATCTCCTTGGAAAACTGCCAGTTAATCAGGTAGTTACAATATCGCCAAGACTCATGCTACCAGAAAGCTCGTTACAATGTTCACAACAACACCACTATTAACATTTTCAATACGAGTATATGTACTAACGTAATGTCACATTTCGTCATCACAAATAAAATATCTTAATTACTGCAGTCAATTATTGCGTTGATAAAGAAAAAACTAATTCCAGGCAGACGTTTTAAAGCCTATTTCTTTTGTTGCATACGTTTCTGCTTCTACAAAATTACTACGATATTATTACTGTACTTTTCTTTATTTGTGAAAAATTTATTGCTTATTACGAATTCTATATCGGCCTGTGTTAAGTTTGTCAGATATAAACTCAAAGCTTTACGTCGTCATTATATCTGTAAACAGTGACGTACAAATAACACCTCACATGGTGCCAAGGAGTAGATATGTTAACGATATGGCACGTAGCAAATTTCAACTTCATATGCAATGAGTTCTGCAGGTTCCTTCCTTGGGATTAAAGCGAGTGGTGCGTGAAGCAGAACACCCCAATATACAGTGTCGAGGTTAAGAATTCATTGAGTTTTACATTCACTCCCGAACATGATTCCATGGCGCTGTGTTTAAATATGCAAGAGGTAACTTCGTCTTATCTCAGCAGTAATTATAAATTAAATTCATCATTAGTTATATATATGAAATATGAAAAGTAAAGAAAATTTCTACACAGCACCCAATTTGTTACTTTCTACTCTACAATACTCATAATATTACAGTAAAAAGAACCAATATTTACAAAGGTCTGTCTTCAGAGATCATTCCAGGACCCCTACATTAAGAGTCGCCAATTGGTAGTGAATTTTCTCCTTCAGTTTCTTCTAGAAGGGAGCTAGACACATGTTATTGATATTAAGAATGTTTTACTTTTATTGCTTTTCAACTACTCCTTATAATATGCCATTTGAAAATTCCAGGAAAACAGAACGGACTTAGATTACAGGGATGCTGAGGACGGTCGAGAGCAAGTGCTGACGAAAGCGTTTGTACCTAGTGGGGAGACAATACTGGAGGGTAGAGTGAATTGAAAGATATGCAGCTCATGATTTGTACTGCTCGACAAATATTATTAGGGTGATTGATTGGGAAGTACTGGATAGTCTGGCATGAAGTACACATGAAAAGACAGAGAAATGCTTGCAGGAGTTGACTTATAAGAGCCAAAGTTGTGACCACTTTGAAAGAAAAAAGGTGGAAGTTAAAAACTCATTTTGTCATTGTCTGGATACAGGTACGAGGTGGGCTGTTTTAGAGAATGTAATAAATGTTCTGCTTTCAGTAAAGAAGATGAATTTCTGGACCAAGTCAGGAACTATTAGCTTCTCAAAGAGGGCCTTGCTTGTTGGATTTACTTGTCTAATAGTATTTCGACTTCTTGTTCAGAAGGGCCAGGATCAACCACTCTGAGCGAGATATTTAGTTTTCCCGTTTTCTTCTATGCGAGTAGGCCACGACTTATTTCTACTCTTCGCCGCCTTGTATATTCCATAATCACGCTACATCTCTATTTATATGGTGTTTTCCTTGTTGTGACTCAGGGTAGCTTTTTGTAATGGCATCAAATAAAGTACATCCTCTATCTTCAGCGTGGTTACTTATACTTTGAAAACAGAGGCAGTTGATTCCTTCAGCAAAGTACATTTTGTCAAACACAGAACTTATATCTACATCATCATTCGTGTTAAAAACTTGTTATTTATTTATTTTTTTATTTATCCATTCATTCATTCATTCATTCATTCATTCAGTGATATGTCTATTAAATTTTTATAGCTCCTGGTCGCCTGCTTCTCACGGCGAAATTCAGGGTTCTGAAGCAGAGTTGGAATTTGAGGTAGACAAAGTTGTGCAGGTGCAGGATTTTCTCCGAATAGGTCCCTGCTGCCTTTCGACCTGCCTTTCATTCCTTCACAGATCCTTCCCTTCATCTCTGAGCAGTGTCATGACCGTGAGCTAGTACGTTCGGCAAGTATCAATGTGTCAGTGCCAAGAGGTTCCTTCTTGCCTAGCGACTACCTTAACATCAGAATTAGGTGGTTGTTTCTGAGATTATATGACGATTCCTAAATGAAGAGATTATAGGGTGTCAATTTAAGTGGGAAAAATTATTGGCTACCTATTTGGAAAGAGGCAGCCATAACTCCTTTCAATGTATTATCCCAGAATTCGGTTGGACAGCCTGACGAAGACAATGAAAAGACGTACAGCCATTACAGCGGGGAGCCGAAATGAAATTGGAGGAGACTATCTGTAGAGTACCAGCGTAGAGACTTGCAGGTACACCAACCTACCTAATGAACAACAGTATACGACCCAGTGATTGTACGACTATAAATATTACTCAGCTGTGCGGAACTATTGGACGCTTACAACCTGATAAAGCCGTGAAATATCAGACATTTTTGCATATTCACTTATTGAACCACCGACATACGAGTACATATATTTCTGCTCCGCCGATGGACGTCATTGCAAGAGCCAAGTCTGTAATTATGCAGCCTTGCTTTCTCCTTGCTGCTAGCTGGCTGACCTTGTGACACATATCATGCCTCTTTTCTATAGAACATTGATGTTTTCGTTGTTACACTAACAGATTAAAAGATGCAGAAGAATATATTTCTTTCAGAAGCAGTCGCAATATTTCGGACACTTGGAATGCATACCAGGAAGCAATGTACAGGGAGCAAGAACACTAAAGTATTAAGTGTATTAGCACAATAGTGATCTGTTTCTGTCTGCAGTTTCAGCTAATTTAGAATCTGATCACGTAGCCGGAACATTTGCTTAGAAATTTAGGTTTAAGCCATTTACAAAACTTAAAGAGGTTGAGTTGGTGCTGTGGGGGTCAATATTAATCAGTACTGTGTAATTTATATCATTTAATATAATTATCTCCCCTGCTTTGATGAAAGTATTGTAAAACATCTGTGAGATAATTTTGTATATGCATACTCTAGGCCTAATATGTAGTTAATATTTCTATACATTCCTCATATGTAGCAGAAATCACTCATTTCATTAAATTTGTGCGGTAGGCCTTTTTGTGTGTGTGTCTGATATATATCACAGTCGTACAGCTAAAGGTGGGACTATTTGTACAAGTATGTGGACACGTAAATAAATTGCTTTAAGGTTGTGCCATTTTGTTCAGTGTTCTGAACTTTGTGACTTCTACAACATCCTCTCTACAATTTAGCACTATGGGAATTCAAGCACTATGTCAAAATGCAACTAAATTTTATCTGCCATCGTGTTTTTATAAGTATGGTAGGAAGATGGGAATCCTCAGTTTGAATACATCATAATTTTCATCTTACTTGGTGTCGACCATAATCCACTGACTAAATTGTACTCCATATTGGGATAGTTTGAGAGTATTTACACACCCTCAGTTAATTTAGTTATCAAACCATACAAAGTCCTTTCTTCACTTTTTTCATTTGAGGGCATAAGACTGTACTGAACCTGAGACTATGTTAATATTAATCTTGTATCTTAATTACTGAAAGAACTGGGTTGTTTTTCAACCACACCTTAATAAGTTTCTCTGAGTCTGGGATCAAAATTAAAGTCTTTAATCCTAGAAGTCACATGTAGCCTACCTAGTCAGTACTGAATTTTTATAGTGTAAAGGAAAACTCTTTAAATGTGTACCAGCCTATCCCAATATAGACATTTTGTATTCATTTTGAGTTACTCAATATAAAAAAAAGAATTCAAGTAATGGATATTCTGGAGTCAGAGAGTCCAGTTGCCATGTTCATAATTGATTGTTATAGAGCCAAATGATTGCTGAAATAAAATGCATAAAGTTTAAAAAAGTTCAGAAAATTTAGTGGGGTAAGAGTAGGTAATTTTAAAGTTTTCATTTACCTTAAACATATGTTCTTAGCTCATATTAAACACAGATTTTTAATTGAGAGAACATTACCTTTAATATTGTAATATACAATAATATGATTTTAATTACTAAATCAATATATTTTTATTGTATTTTGAAGATTTGTGTACTTTCTTCCATAACACTCAGTTTTTCTCAGAACAAGAATCAAATTGTATGTAATCTTAAAAAATATTAAAGAAATTAGTCTATCCTGTATGAATGCGTAAATTTTAACTTTGGAAATAGTTGTATGCTGATGTATATAACACAGTATGTTTTTAAATTATGTTTGGAAACATACATCCTTCTACCAAAAATATAATAAAACACCTGAGTGAGCTGTTTCTCTCGATGTATGTTACCAGCACTCAGTTTTTGAACATACAGGTAAACTCTTCTTCAATTTTCATGCTGTAATTTGTGTATAATGTATGCATATACAACTGTACCAAACACGATCTCAAATATGTACTGTGCATGGACTATGAAACTTACTTTTGCTTAACAAATTGTAATGCCTTCTCTCATGCACAATCAGTAATTTCTTAACTTGTTATTAAATCACAAAGTCAAGTAGTTCTTGTGCCGAAACACCATGCCAATATTGTGTGGATGTAAGGCGTTCCTTCAAATTTGTTTACCTTACCATCATCGTAAAAGATTTGGTACTCATTTCAGAGAAAGTTTGATGGGCCCCAGACTCACTTTAAACATAGCAGAGAAATGACATATCAACTGCTTGCGATTGTATGAACTACATTCTCCAGTCCTCTACCAGTAACTTTAGGACCAACTTACATGAGCTTATATGGGATGCGTTGTTAAGGACCGTGTAATTGATATTCTATAGGCCTACATCATATCATAATTAGCACGATATGAAAAATTCTAATTAAAATTAGAAACATCCAGCTATCTAAAAAATTTGTATTTTTTGTGACAGTGTTCTAGTGTTGAGATCTATAACAGTGTCCTATCTACCTGTGGCTTACAGGAAATTTCTTTTTCCAAACATCCTCTAGAAAACACCCGTATCATTTTGTAAATTTCTCATGAAACAACTTGCATATTGCCTCCTCTTTTTCTCATTTGTTGCTAATAGATTCATGAAAGAGAGAGTAGAATATATGATCCTTAAGGTTAAATGGAACATAATAAGATCTGTTTAGAGCATTACAATTTTAAGGTGTTGATAATTGGGATATGGACCAAGTGGGAAAATATGAAAAACAAAATAAATGGCATTGTATTGAAGTGACCACATAACCTGCTCGTTGTTGTTGTCGGTTGTAAAACAAGAAGATCTTAAGACTGGAAGCAGTTTACATACTCCACTGAGCGTCTTCTATCCATTTCACAAACCTCCCCGAAGCTATAAATTTACTCCCAAAATTAAATGTTTTTAATAAGAGGTTTTGAATTATTCATTGCAAAGAAAAGGAAATCAAGTAATGGATATTCTGGTGTCATAGATTCCATTTAACAAGATCATAATTGACTTTTACTTTACAGAACCGAATAATTGCTGAAAAAATGTGTCTTAAAAATCTATTATACAAATTGTATAATGTTTAAAGAAGATTAAAAATTATAGTGGAATGAGATAAGGTAATTATTGAAGTTCCAATTTATACTTGAACACATGTTCTTAACCTCCATTAAACGGAGATTGTGAGTGGACATTTCCTTTAAAACTGTAAGACACACTAATAAGATTTTAATTCCTAAATTGAGAAATTTTATTGTCATTTAATGATGCATGTAGTATTTTTTCATAAGACTGATTTGTTCTCAGAACAAGAATCAAATTACATATAATCTTAGACAATCTTAAACATCTTATTCTCTGCTGTATGAACGTGCAAATTACAATTTTGGAAATAAGTGTTTGCTGATTTATGTTGGAGGGTATGTTTTTAAATTATGTTTGGAAACATATGTCCTTGTACCAAGAATATATTAGAACAACTGAATGAGCTGTTGCTCTCAACGTATCTTACCAGCACTCAATTTTCCAACATACTGGTAACCTGTTCTTAATTTCTCATGCTGTAACTGGTGTATAATGTATTCATACACAACTGTAACAATCATGATCCCAAATATATACTTTGCATGGATTATGAAACTTACTTTTGCTTAACAAATGATGATGCCTTCTGTCATGTATCATCAATAATTTCTTAATGTTTTATTAAATCACAAAGGCCAAGTAATCCTTGTGTTAAGGCACCATGCCAATACATTGCAGATGTAAGGCGAAGATGGCGGACGCTGTTAATTCGAACCTGCATCGGTCCGACAAAGTTTCGTATAATAGAGAAGAGTTTTGTTCTGATAATTGTCTTAAATGTATATACTTGGAAGGACGTTTACAAGCGACGCTGTTTGAGTTAAGTTCATTGCAATTGGCAATTAAACTTCTATATACTGAATCGAACGTGACTCATACAGAGAGTGAGGTTAGATCGCATTCTGTAGCAGCCCACGGTGAATCATTATTACCCTCTACATGGTGTACTATTAAACCTAAATTTATGAGAACGGTTAATAAAGCAGGAAGAACTGAAATCCTACAATCTGCTGAACCAGTATCGGTTACAAACAGATTTGCATCGCTATCAAATCTTCCGGACTCCAATCTTCCTGAATCTGCGATGGTGGATGAGGCGGTTCCATCGAGAAGTGGGAAGTTAACCCAACTTTCTACCAACTAATACAGGAAGAATAGGGAGCGAAGGGGAGCCAAGAATTCGTTGATTAAGCATCGTTCGGCGCAGCGACCACCTTCTCCAATCTACCATGTACCTGGAGGTGACCATGTGAAAAACTACAAAGCCGATCCTCAACCGAATCGCATACCAACACTTGTGAATGGTCAAGTAAGTTCCGACAAGAAGGATGGTAATAGTCAGGGTGTGAGTGATAATGTGAGTTACATACAATTCTTATTGCGGAATCTTCACAGAAGCTCCTAGTTAACAAAAAGAGATTTTCTAATTGCCGCAAGCATGAAGTTTTATTGGTAGGTGACAGCCATCTACGTGGTTGTGCAGCCCATATGAAAGTCTTCTCAAACGATCAGTTTGAAGTGCTTGGTCATATTAAGCCAGGAGCTACATCTAAATTTGTGATGAAGTCAGTAAAAAGTGATACCGACAAACTCACAATGGATGACTTCCTAATTATGTGCAGTGGGTCGAATGATGTAAATAGGAATGACCTTAGAAAGGTTTTTAATGATGTGACTAGTTTTGTAAAAAGTGTTGATCAAACTAATATTATTTTAATAGGCATCCCCTATAGGTATGACTTTAAGAACTCTCGTATTAACAGTGAAATCAAATCTTTTAATAGGAAGTTATACAAGCTAACTAAGATTTTTTCTCATGTCAATGTAATTGAAGCTGACAGCAATAGATTGCTATTTACTAAACATGGATTGCACCTAAACGGTTTGGGCAAAGAGTTACTTTCTAATCATCTACTTCTCCATATTTATTCAGCACTGGAAGAAGATACTGGTTCTCCAATAACTCTTGCCTGGCAAGATGGTTATTTACAGGTTAGCTCTTCTTCTACTGCCAGTTGTTCCTCCCCTGTATCTATCTTTGATAATCAGGATTTAGTAGCCAATGATATTATTATGGATAGGTTAGCCATTGTCCCCTGTTTAGACAGGGAAGGTTCGACTGGTTGTGTGGTGGATGACAACATAAATGTGAGGAGTTCTGGCATGTTGAAGACAAGAACATCAAGTAGAGTTAAAAAAGCCCCTGTAACAAAAAAGGAAGATTTTTTATGGTGAAGTCGACTTCTAGGTTAACTAGTAATACAAAGATCCTATGTAATGGACTCAATTATCTGAATTTTAAGACGATAAAAGGTCAACTATCTCAAGCATATCCAGGCAAATTCATTTTATCTTCAAACAAAGAGTCATCTAAAAATTTCTCTAAGGTGGCCCTCCAAATTTACCATCAAAACATACAAGGATTACGATGTAAAATTGATGAGATTTAAAATTTTTTATATCCTGATTTTCCTCATATTTTGTGTTTATCTGAGCATCATCTTGATCAGTTGGAACTAGATACAGTTCATCTAGAAAACTATACCCTGGGAGCCAGTTACTGTAGATGCTGTATGAAAAAGGGTGGTGTTTGTATCTATGTTTATCGTGATTTAAGTTATTTTAATGTTGATTTAAGTAAATTTTGTATCGATCAACATATCGAAGCGAGTGCAATTCTATTATCAAATTCTTTTGGTAATATTTGTATATTATCAATGTATAGAGCTCCTAGTGGCAATTTTACTCTTTTTTTAAATAAACTTGAATCTATTCTTAATCTGTTTTTTAGAAACAATAATAAAGTAGTTCTTTGTGGCGATATAAATGTTAATTACCTGACAGATAATAGCAAAAAGAGACAAATGGATATGTTATTAGCTTCATATAATTTATCGAGTACTGTGAATTTTCCAACAAGACTACAAAATAACTCTGCAACCGCAATAGATAACATATTCATTGATGTGTCTTTACAGGAAAATTATGCAATATTTCCTCTATGTAATGGACTTTCTGATCACGATGCTCAGTTAATTGTTTTAACAGATGTCAAAAGTAATGCCAGGAATGTGAACTTAAAAAAAAAAAAATAAGGAGAATTGATCAGGCTGCTGTGCAGGATTTCCAATACAAGTTGAGTTTTGAAACTTGGGACTCAGTTTTTGGCACCAATGACATAAACATAATGTATAATTCTTTCCTTAATTCATTTCTCAGAATATTTTATTCAAGTTTTCCTTTAAAATTAAAAATTAAATTAAATAACAATTCATGGATTACACCTGGTATAAGTATCTCTTGTAAGCATAAAAGAGATCTTTACTTATTATACAGGAATAGTAATGATGAGGCCTTGAAGAATCACTACAGACTATATTGTAAGATATTAAAATATGTTATAAGGGAAGCTAAAAAACAGCATTATAATAGACAGGTATTAAATTCCAGTAACAAAATAAGAACTATGTGGGATATTACAAAATCAGTAACAGGGAAGTCATCCAAAATTGATACAATACAGGAATTAAAAGTTAATGGGAATGTTATTAGCAGTAGTCAAGATATAGCAGATTCTTTAAATAACTTTTTCTTATCTGTGGTTGAAAATAATACTTTTAAAATAAATAACAGCCCATTGGATTATTTGCGGAAAGCTTTTCATTATCCCTTTCCAAGTATAAAATATCATGCTGTAACGTCATCTGAGATAACTAAAATCATTAAATCACTAATAACAAAAGGCTCACATGGATATGATGAAATCTCTGTAAAAATATTAAAACTTAGTTCTCCATTTATTATTTCTCCATTAACCTATATTAGTAATAAAATGTTATCCTCTGGTATTTTTCCGGACAGGCTAAAATATGCTGAGATTAAGCCTTTGTTTAAGGATGGTTGTAAAAATGATCCATCTAACTATAGACCAATTTCCCTTTTAACTTCCTTTTCAAAAATTTTTGAGATCATTTGGTCCAGATTAAACCAGCACGTCTATGACAATAATATTCTAGTAAACGAGCAATTTGGTTTCAGACTTCAATCTTCAACTACCAAAGCTTCCTATGTGTTATATAATTAAATCTTAGAAGCATTAAATAAGAAAAAAATTGTAGGTGGAATTTTTTGCGACTTAAAAAAGGCCTTTGACAGTGTTAATCACAATATTTTACTAAGCAAACTTCGATTCTATGGAATAGCAGGTAAATTTCATGATTTAATTACATCCTATTTGTCAGATAGATATCAGAGAGTTTTAATAGCAAGTACCGACTTGAGTCACATTGGTTGCTCTGATTGGGACATTGTCAGGCATGGAGTCCCTCAGGGGTCTATTCTTGGTCCTCTTCTTTTTCTTTTTTATATAAATGATTTACCTACAAATTTTAATAATTCAGTCAAATCAGTTTTATTTGCAGATGACACAAGTCTAGTCATTAGTAGTTACAATAATATACAGTATAAAAATGATGTCAATATTGCATTTGCTCGTCTGAATGATTGGTTCAATTCAAACCTATTAACCTTAAATTATAATAAAACCAAACATGTTCAATTTGCGGCAAAATCCAGTTCTAATAAAGAAACTTCTGTTAGTTATCACAACAACACTATTTCAAGTAGCACAAATGTTAAATTCCTGGGAATAGTAATTGAAAGCTCATGTACTTGGAAAGCTCACACATCCCAACTTTTGCCTAAATTGTGCAAGGCTTGTTATCTAATGAGGGTGATTAAACCCATTATGCCTATTGAGACATTAAAAATAGTATATTACTCCTATTTCCATTCCCTTTTGACGTATGGAATTATTTTTTGGGGCAACTCCTCCTACAGCATACAAATTTTTAGAATTCAAAAGAGAGTAATTAGAATTATGAGTGGTTTGAGACCCAGGGATTCTTGTAGGGATGCATTTAGGGTTTGGAGAATTTTGCCATTGCAGTCTCAATACATATTTTCCTTATTGACATTCATTGTGAATAACAAGGGTTTATATCATACGACATCACAGATACATGGTGTTAACACAAGGCGTAATTTCGATCTTTACCGCCCGCAGTCAAACCTAACAACTTATCAGAGAGGACCTTATTATTTTGGTATAAAACTCTTTAATCATCTTCCTTCAAATATAAAAGAGTTAGCCCATAATATTAAACAATTTAGAGCGGCTCTAAGTGCTTTCTTACATTCCAAATCCTTCTACACCCTACAGGAATATTTTAGCCAGGGATAGTTCCTTGGATAGTCATGACTACATTTTCATATTTTACCTTATTGTCATGTATATATATTTTAATATATTGTATTGTTTTAAACATGTATTGTAAATGTTATGTAGGTATAAGTAATGCATAACAACTAAATTTTATGTGCATGATTTTATTTCCTATTGTATTTACCGTATATTCTCGAATCTAATCCGCACTTTTTTTACAGTTTTAGAGGGCTAAAAAATCAGATGCGGATTAGATTCGCGTGCGGATTAGATTCGCGGTCTAGAGCTGGATTTTGGAAAAATTATTGAGCTGCTGTACAATATAACAATAACGTAATTAACGTAATTAATAAACGTAAGAACAATACAATACAATAATCTATTATTTTATTATTTATTATTATAATTTATTCATCAGACTCGCCGTCATCACTCATAATTCGAGGAATGTTCAAAGATCTGGCCTTCTTTATCGCCTCCTCGCGAGTAGATCATAACTCACAAACAGTCCAGTCTTGCGTCTCTCTTGAAAAAACGTGAAGACTGCATCATCAATTCCAGGAAATCGTCCTTTCTTGGGTCCAGTGAATTTCCTTCGTGACGCCTCACACCCGCTGATCGCTGCCTTGTGTTTCCGCCATAGTCGAACGTTGCTTTCATCAACTCCAAAAATTGCAGCGGCTTTGCGGTTTCCATTCTCCTCTGCGCACCGAATAACTTCACGTTTGAACTTTGCCGTATATGAGAGTCGTTTAGATTTCAGGTGTCCCTCTTCCATAACTACGGTACACGACAAATCGGAACAAGCACCTCCCACGTTTCAACAACTAAAGATCAGCTGGCTTCAGACGAGCTTGCGCACGTCTGTTGAGAAAGGCCCCGCCTCTATCGGTATGACTCATCGGCCACAGGCGTAGCGTCGGATTTTAACGCATTGGTAACATCCAATATTATTCAATCAGTCGCCCCGTGGGCAAGGGGTGGTTGAAGGAAAGGTGCGGATTAGAATCGCGAACTAACTTTTTTTCGTTTAAGAAGTCGCCAAAAACTGGGTGCGGATTAGATTCAGGTGCGGTTTAGATTCGAGAATATACGGTATATGCATTGTTTAGATGACGCTTGCCGATTATAGCAAGTTCATGTTGAGTGACAAGTTCTGTATCCAATGGCTTTTGCCTTGTATGGATGTGCTGGAATGTGTAATAAATACAATACAATACAATAAATGTTTTTAATAAGAGGGTTTGAATTATTCATTGCAAAGAAAAGGAAATCAAGTAATGGATATTCTGGTGTCATAGATTCCATTTAACAAGATCATAATTGACTTTTACTTTACAGAACCGAATAATTGCTGAAAAAATGTGTCTTAAAAATCTATTATACAAATTGTATAATGTTTAAAGAAGATTAAAAATTATAGTGGAATGAGATAAGGTAATTATTGAAGTTCCAATTTATACTTGAACACATGTTCTTAGCCTCCATTAAACACAGATTGTGAGTGGACATTTCCTTTAAAACTGTAAGACACACTAATAAGATTTTAATTCCTAAATTGAGAAATTTTATTGTCATTTAATGATGCATGTAGTATTTTTTTCATAAGACTGATTTGTTCTCAGAACAAGAATCAAATTCCATATAATCTTAGACAATCTTAAACATCTTATTCTCTGCTGTATGAACGTGCAAATTACAATTTTGGAAATAAGTGTTTGCTGATTTATGTTGGAGGGTATGTTTTTAAATCATGTTGGAAACATACGTCCTTGTACCAAGAATATATTAGAACAACTGAATGAGCTGTTGCTCTCGACGTATCTTACCAGCACTCAATTTTCCAACATACCGGTAACCTGTTCTTAATTTCTCATGCTGTAACTGGTGTATAATGTATTCATACAGAACTGTAACAATCATGATCCCAAATATATACTTTGCATGGATTATGAAACTTACTTTTGCTTAACAAATGATGATGCCTTCTGTCATGCACCATCAATTATTTCTTAATGTGTTATTAAATCACAAAGCCCAAGTAATCCTTGTGTTAAGGCACCATGCCAATACAGTGCAGATGTAAGGCGTTCTTTGAAATTTGTTCACTTTACCTGTATGGACAAAGCTCTGGAATTCATTTTAGACAAAGCTGTGTAGGCCATAGACTCATTCTGAGAATGATGGTGAACAGCAAAATCAACACTTGCAATGGTAAGAACTCCGTTATCCAGTTGTTTGCCAGTCATGTTAGGACTAACTTAGGTGAGCTTGTATGAGATGTGTTATTAACTACCGTGTAATTTATAATTTATAGGCCCACATCTTATCATGATTAGCGGAATATAAAAATGTCACTTATGAATGAAAAGCCACCTAAACAAAATCTGCATATATTACTACAGTATAAAAGAGTTGCAATTGGTACTGGAGTGTTGTATCAGTGTAAGGATTGTACATTATTTGTTGTTCCAAAGACAGTTAGAAAACGCCCCTAAATTTTTGCCAAATTTATTAAACATTTTTTATATTGCCTCCTCTCTTTGCTTATTTATCATTGCTAAATTAGTGAAATATAGAATAAAAGATATGACACTAACTGTTACAGTGGAAGGCAACATGATCTGTTTAGAGCAAGGGTGTCCACATTGTTTATGGCAACGGACCACACGTGTTATTGTGGGCTTGTTCGGAGGACACACGTAAAAAAATAGTAATATGTGGTACACCTAACTGCCTGAATAATTGTGCAGTTTTTGTTGTACATGCGTAATTTACAAATGTGGTCGCAGGCCACATAATACAAGCTGGCGGGCCACAGGTTGGAGACCAATGGTTTAAAACATTACAGTTTTAAGGTGTTGAATAAAATAACGCTGGGGATATGTAGGTGGTAGAGAGATATCTGGAAAGAAAATGGTGATTATTTGATGATTGGAATATGGACTAAGGAAAACACGAAAAAAATGAATAAATAGAATTATATTGCAGAGACCAGAGTACTTGCCATTTGTTGGCGATTTTGAAGCAGGAAGCTCCTGAAGCTGTTACGACTAGAAGCAGTTTACATGCTAAACCAAGCGTTTCCTGTCCTTTTCAGACACTTGCACGGAACTATACATCTACTGTACAAAATAAACGTTTATAAAAAGTGGTATAACCTGTCCTGGCCAATCTGATGTGAGTGTAGCAGTGGCCTTGCTGACTGCGACTGTGTACGGCGTTTGGCAGCTAAGCTAGTTAGTTGTCTGGTGCTTATATAATGTCTTTCCACAACATCTCTCAGCAGATGTATTGGTAACTCTCCCCCACCACCATGATAAGAGGCCGGCTGTAGGACGTAATCTGTATGACGTTCCATGTGAGAACACTGCGTGGGAGTGAAGCTGGCTGGTCACAGCTATCAAGGGCAGTAAACTGTATGCCTTTATGGCGTGCTTGGTAGCTAGAGACAGGTGTTCACTATAGTGCATGGCGCGACTTGGCTTCTGGCTATTGCCAAATCGGCCTGTGGGGCGAACGTGTAAGTACATCAGGCTGTTTATGACGGCCTGCCATATATATGGCGGGCCACTACCTTGTCTCTTAACGGTTGTTTCCTTATTATTACAGAAACGAAGTTTCAATGTCACCTATCGGTTTACTAATCACTTGTGTGATCTTGCACTAATTAATCGATGCTCAGATGTTTCTTCAGCCTCAGCTTCTACTTTACAAACAAGACAGGCTCTTAACCTCTATCGTAAATGTGGTAACCGTGGTGTGGCTGACTCGCGCAAGGGCATTAAATATAGGGGGGGGGAATGTAATTTGGACGTCACGTTTTATAATTGTATAAACCAGTACGGAGACACTTTCCGCTAACTTACAACGAGATCCAAAGTGTTTCAACAGAGGTCCAGTTGTAAGTTTGCACATGTTGGTAATTCCGATGTTGGCACTTATGATTGAGAATGTAATAACATGCTTAATATTTAAGAAATTTTTAATGATGGACAGGGTTTTCAGATTCAGAGGAGGTTTACTGGCTGCATTGAAACTAGCCGGAATGTTTCCTTTCTAGTATGCCATCCATTACCATCATTGAAACAAAAGGCAATTACCTTCAGGAATTTACTTCTTTCATTTTGTCTTTCCTTGAATTATTCCTAGCGAAATAGATGTTTTCTTGTCATTTGTGTATGCAGTATTCCATAAGATCACGTTTATAAGGCTGGTACATTTCCAATTCTTCTTTCCGCGTGGCTGCCCTCTTCTTATTGTGGCATTTAATGGGTAGCTTGATATGTCAAAACCAATCAAGGCAAATACACTCCTCACAGATTTAATACAATTCATTAACAGGAACAGGCGTACTGTGCGTATATGCTTGCAGAGTTTTAAAACTAAAGGTGAGTTGTCTCACATTCCCGATTGTCTAGACGAGTCAGTATATGCTGCATTTCATCCAATATTGGATCTAATTTTTTCTCCAACTCCGACAATTTCTCTGTAAACATGTCCCATTTCTCTTGATTTCCAGACGTTTCCGGTTCCTTATTAAGCTTCGTTTCCTTGCTGATTATACTTAATAATGATAGAACAGGAGTGGAACCAATTTTATCCCGCTTGTTTGGATATATTACGGATATTTCTCCTGTCAGTTGTACAGAAGGTTTTATGCATTTCGGGAGTGCACTCAATATTCCTTCAATTCTGGAAATCAATTTTGCTCTTGCGGCAAGACTCAGCGTCTCTGCTTCCTTTTTTATCTCTCGAGTATCGCTCACAGCCAGACCGTTCAACAAGTTCAACAAAATAATTGCCACCAGGAAAACAAATAATAAGAATATCACGTGACTTGTGTATGGAAAAGTACCAAAAGATAGACTGGAAGCTTCAAATTCTCCTGTGAACATGACAATTGTCTTAAGTACTGACAGGAACGGATTGGCGAACATCTCCGTGGCGTCCAATTCTAAACTTCCTCTGAAAAGTATGTAGAAACTGAGGGCGAATGCTATCAGTAGGATGGCGTAGCCCGCCATGAACCTCAAGAATGTCAAAGTGACTGTTTTGAGCATCTCCTGTTGTACAGACAGCAGCGGCAGTCGCCCTAACATCAGCAACAACTCCAACCATGCCAGGAGGACGGCGACAGCGGAGAAGTGGAGTTTTACCAACATACTCGCCACATCGTTACAAGATATGAAGGTAGAAATGAACAGCAATAACTCCAGCCAATTCTCCCTTGACACTATGTAAGCCCCTCGACGTATAATCAGTTGATGCATGTCTATTAGAATTAGAAGAGACAATAAGCCCATTAGAGACAGCCACAAGAAATACAGGCTGCTGTCATTTGGCTGAGATGTGAGGTTATTATCATTCATGTCAGACATTATGTAACTATCGTTTAAACTGAAGAGACCAGTAGTGTTGTTGGCAACACCTCCTTCATTTAGTGTGTTGTAAGATTCAGAACATAGAATGTACACAGTCAAGAAAAGCACAAACATAACATAGAAAAACGTATGGACATAGAAAACGAGTCTGACCTTTTGCCATTTTAAGATCAAGAAAGTTGACATAACCGGATGTTTCAGTAAGTCCCTATGATGATGACTTTCAGCCATATGAGGAACAATTTTCATAAGCGGTCGATACTTCAGTCTGAGCTCGAGATCCTTACTCGTCGCCGGTTTATTGTTACTCTCCAAGCAGTTGTCAAGAACCTCCTCCACTATTGATAAACTAGCTGACAACAATATTTTACTGCCATATTCAAATACCATGAAGTCAGCACCTTCACTCAATAACAGTTTCGCCCTATCCCGGAACCCGCTTTCCACTGCCATGTAGAGAGCAGTGTTTTCCGACTTGTCCCGCAAGTCAATGCCCATCTTCGTGACCGAGTACTTCTCCATGAGAAGTTTAAAGCAGTTCTCTAGCATCTGTTTGTCACCTGGTTTTCTTTCACTTACTCTGGCCCACCAGTGAAGAACTGTGCGCTCTTCACTATCTTTCACACTTGCATTTATTTTTTGTTTTTTCAATAATACCTTCAGCAGCTCAAAATTTCCACTCCGAGCTGTCGCATGTAGCAAAGGCATACCCGTGATACGGTTCCTGATGTTCGGATCTGCACCGTTCTCAAGAAGAAGTTCGACAAACTGTTTACGATCCTTCAACTGGCAAGCAATTTCTAGTAGAGAGGAATGGTAAGGTTCATCGTACCAAGGGTCAGGATAATTTGAGTTGAGATTTTTACGAAAATTGCCATAATTATCATGCTGAAGTGCAGCAAGTAGTTTTTTATCTCTGTCAGATGAATTCAGACTCTCCGTTAGAGGTGCCTGTAGAAGTAGCTGTAGTTCTGGGTACGTCTGCATTATAATATCCCTCACAGTAGATTCTCTGTCTCCAGGGTAGTAATCAAGGTAAAGTCGATTAGATGATGGATGCTTCAACATGTACTCAACACACGTCACGTGAAAGTCATTTACAGCATACCCTATTGCAGTGTAACCATGCTTGTTTGGCATGTTGATTTTCATCTCCTGACAATTCATCAAGACATCAATGCAGTGGTAGTAACTATCATGTGTGTCACCCTCGTGACAAGCTGACATGACAGCACAGTGCAGAGCTGTATTTCCATCACTGTCAACAGCATCAAAGTTTGTCGTGTAGTTGGTGAGCAGGCTAGACAGTGTTTGGAAGTCGCCACGTGTTACCGCCTCAAACATTCGTCTGCAATCCACCGACAACATTGGCTCAACACTATGATCAACGTCTACTTCTACTTCTTGGAATATCTCATCTTCTCTACTTGTCGAATGTCCCAGCACACGTTGTTGCCTTAGACTACCATCTGACGGTTTGCTGCACAATTCCACTGATTCGTCCTCGTTGTTTCCCGTTGCCGGCTGTTGTGAAAAAGAAGATAAAAACACATATTAACTGCAGTAGAAATAACAGTATAAATTTTGTTTACTTTGTGTACTATTATTGCTGTTATTATTATTATTATTATTATGATTATTATTATTACTATTATTATTATTATTATTAGTAGTAGTAGTAGTAGTAGTAGTAGTAGCGCTGATCCCAGTGGCCGTGCGGTCTAAGGCGTGGGTCCACGGCCGCTCGCTTACTACGATTGTGGGTTCGAATCCCACCGGAGCATGGATGTCTGTCTCTTGTGAGTGTTGTAGGGTGTCAGGTAGAGGTCTCTGCGACGGGCTGGTCCCTCGTCCAGAGGAGTCCTACCGAGTGCGGTGTGTCTAAAAAAGTGTGATTGTGAAGCCTCGAAAATTGAGGCGGAATAGGCCCCCCAAGGGGCTGTCGAGCCATTGGAAAAACAGTAGTAATAGTAGTAGTAGTAGTAACATTTTTCTTCTTCTTAAAAAGGGCCCGTCGGCAAAACATCCGGATGCACTGCAGCCTTAGGCTTATTGTGCAGTCCTAAGTATTCCAATTACCATTGGTTCATTAGCCCTGTGCCTCTAACAAAGAGACACATTCTTTCAATGAAGCCATGCTTATATCTTTTGGTTCAGCAAACAGCTTACCAAAGTACATATAGCGTTGACGAGCCAGCGCCTCGCAGCAACAAATAATATGGTGCACAGTTCCAGCCTCCGACCTGAAAAATCTGCCTGTAGGATCTCCATCAAAGAGGCCCATAATATTCAGGTGTTTGCTCACAGGAGCATGGCCTGTGAGGAATGCAACTTCCAATCTTAGTTGATGCCTGCTCAATTTAAGTAGGTCTTGAGATCTTTTCTTACATGGTCCACTAATAAAAAGTTTACCATGTCTGTGACCTGGCAAATTATTCCAGGTGGAGCAGTAACATTAGTACGTACTGAATAACCATAGTGCCCACAATCCTAAATAAGCATTCCGGTATATTTTATCTTACACATGATTCATGAATTAACCGAGTGTTGACGTACATGGTAAGGACCGTCGTAAGACAAATATTTTATTAAAGACGTTATTTCATTGTCGCAAATAAGGCAGCTACATGTTTCGGCTTGGTATCCATTAACCCACCTTCAGCCTGCAGCAATAAATCATTTAAAGAAGAAAATAATTTGTAGCTGTGTGCTTTTATATTAAATGGTAATTTATACATGAGGATTTATTTTTTTTAAGCATTCTCTTTAAAAATTGGTAAAACAAAACGGTAATCTTATTTAAATTATTAAAATCCTATAACACAATCGTAATTTTTTACATCACGACTTTATAATTTTGATTTTCATGCTCTTTTCCTCTTGCTTGCAATTAATTGTGTAGATGGACATATATATATATATATATATATATGTAAGTTAGTCGAAAGCTGCATATTCTGCGTGACGCTTTCTTCGTCAAGCTTCGGCATGACATTCGTTGATTGTGAAGAAAACAAAGAAACTTGTGCAACAGAATGAATGTCATCAACTATTAAAATTACTTTTATAAATCACAAAATCTTTTGAAACTGAGCGCAGAACATGCTGTGTTAGTTATAGTGTTTGGGAACAGAGCTGTAAGGGAAATTGTAGAAAGTCATAGAGTTTAAGGAAAGTGAACAGAGATAAAATTACGTAATAAAGAACTTCAGTTCTTAAACTTATCTTAATTTTATTATCGTTATTTGCTCAAGTAGGATGAGTTACAAAGCTGTATGTAGCACGCATAACACAAGCGATGTACATATACATTTTGGGGAACGCAAGTTGCCAAAGCACACATGGGAGGTACTAGAATTTAAATGTTGTGTTTATTATGGTATATACCGATTTTTGTAACTTGAACTATACTGGACTAGATGAGAATTATCCACAACATAAGGGTTTTGAGAACGAGCATTTTCTGTTGATACAGAGGTAATATTTCCAAGTTTTTCTTCGGTTTTTGTTATTTTGTTTTCCTTCTTGTCAGTATAACATGTGACTAAATCAAAGAATTTACCTAACTAATATTAAATTCTGGAAAAATATATTACTCGTATTTTAGACAAAAATTAATATTGTTCCTTCTGTGCTTCTCTTACATTACAATATCTTTATCTGTCAGCTTCTAGTTTAATTCAAACTCCACATTAGAGTCTCAGTATCAAATCTTGCTCTTTGATATCGTTATAAAATGGGCTGTTTTGAATCTGCCGTTTGAGGGAAACAGTTGTGGTTGTTGAATGAATTCCTGTCCATAAAGAATTTAATTCTCATAATCCTTCCCAACGCCATTAGAATGTATTCACGTTAAATTTTAAGTTTCATTGTTCAAACCCTGCAGGCGCTCAGCTTTACATTCTCAGAGCTCGCAAAATATATGTCCTTTGTCGGTATTGTCTTACAACAACTCAATTAAAGTAAAATTAAAGTACTAAAGAGAGATTTCTTGAGCAACATTTCATCAGTTAACTAGGTAACTGGAAAAAGAAAATTCTGCATCACTATAGCAAACACAGGTGATTGTGAGAAAATCCAGTCTATTAAAGTGAAGTTACAAGATATTATGTTGTAATCAAATTTTTGAAACCATCAAGTATAATTTGCTTCAGTTTTGTTACTTACAGTATTAAGATTTGTATCCATTACTGGAATGTCCTAATATTCACGACTTCTCTGACAAAATTTACCGAACACTGAATAAACTGCTACACTTTAAGGTTTATACTTTCGTCTAAAGTGGTAATGTGCACATGCTGGCAAATCGTATTTTACGTGTTATCAGTAGCGATACTGAATTGAGGAATGGGACGTGAGAAATCTACGTCCAGTCCAAATATATCTTATCTGCCTCATTCCTTCACAAAATTATTTGCTACTTGGTCTTCCTCCTTCATCTCATCCAAGAGGCATCAGCTTCTGCTTGCAGTCCTTGTACCACTACCACAGCGCTATACCCGGTACGCCGTATCATCCTTGATTCCACAATCCTAAGAATCTGAAATTTTAATTTTATTTAATTAGGCAGCACATCATAATGGTACGTGGATGAGTGGAGACATTCATCCACGCATTTTAACTGCGTCACTAGAGTAATATGAATGGTCAGCCTCGGACCCCTCCCGCTTTACCCCAGGGAAAGAACCCACGGTACCCATTGAATATGAGGCTAGGTGATGCCAGAACCGGTCTGGAGGCTTTGGAGAAAGGAAAGGTTTCTTTTCCACGCCGAGACTTGAACAAAGTCTTCTGCCTCTTCTACCCTACACCAGCTTAGGACTCGCAAGTAATTATAAATTAAATACATCACGAAGCTCCTCTTTATGGCGTCTCCTTTATTAATTATCTCAGAATCCTCTGAACAAAATGTTTTCCAAAATACTTTAATCTTGAAATTTGTTCCTCCTTAAAGTAAGAGACCAAGTTTATACTCTACTAGTGCGTTCACCGGACAATGACGACGGATTGGCAAATACCGGAAGTGTTTCTGTTTTTAGTCGGTTTAAGTTAATCACATCTCGTATTCATCTAGTTTCCCACATAGTGTTTACCACCACCAAAATTTCTAATGTGACACAGCCTGAAGTCTGTTAAGTGTACTCTGAGGCTGAATATCTTCGGTACGTTGTCAGCCGTGTTATTGTAATGTAGAAGGCGTTTGATGAGGTTTTATCGTCCTGAAACGCTCAGAAATTATTTTCCAGCACTTATTTACACAATTACCAGCTTACGTGCTTCTTTGGTTGCCAAGTGGAGATTATCTAATAGGAGTCAACACCAAAATTCCTTATGCTTTCCTGGTAACACGAACCTAGCAGAATAACCATTACGTCATATCGTCCACAACTCCGCTAACCCAAAATATGAATTGGTACCAGGTCATAATTAAGCACGACGCCAGGAAGACGCATGAGGGAGTGGAGACATAGCTCCACACAATCTTATCCTCGGCTCTGTATTAAATAATGTTGTTTAACAACACACAAAGTCTTGTGTGAAAGACGACAACAGACAACAGGTTGTGTAGTGACCTGTTGTCATTATCCTAATATTGTTGCACTTAAAATTGCAGGGAAAATATCTCGTACATATCTGTGCAGTGTAAAATGTTGAAATGGTTAAATAAATTATCCGAATAAGCGTAGCAAAGCGAATAACGATGAGGAATGTGTGAAGTGCTGCAACAAACATCTGCTTACACATCAAACAAACGACGGTGAATAGGCACGCACGACACTGTTTATTATAACACTGACACTGGACCAGAATTTGGGGAAAGTTACTAGACGAAAGACAGTGTGGACAAACGGCCGCCGGCTGTCCACGTGACAGATATCCGAGTGTGAGGCGAGTGTGGACTATTTGGAGCCAAGGAGTTTCCTTCCTCACCCCATGGTATTCCTTTACGGTTTCACCGCTCGCAATACGTAGCATGTTTGTTGATCTAGCCTTCTTGCCACACAAACAGAACGGACTCACAGTGGGGAAGAAGGCCACTCAACCCACGGAATACGAGGCTGGCTGAGCCTCAGAATCAGTAGAATAATTTTAGGGAATTAAGTATTCTGCTTCCTGTCGAAATTAAAGGACGATTCCTCGTTCGTCCGCTGTGCACTCTCGCCCTGTACTGACTGAGACCTCTACTAATTATACATGAAATAAATTACGAAGTTCTTCGGTACTGAGTTTCACATATTACGACTTACTGCACAATTCGTCGATCAAAATATTTCCTCATAACATTGCACTTGAAAACAAATGTTCCCTTCATATTAAGTGATTAGATTTTGTACCTTATAAAAGGCAACTGTCAACCTGAACTACTATATCGCAGAATTTTGCAAGAGCAATACGACAGTAATATGACGTGCGAAGTTGTGACTCTACTTTCGTGCAAAATTAATTAATTTGAAAAATCTGCGCTCTCGTAATTGCCATCACTCAGCTGCGGTAAAGGATTGCAAAACAGACGCTTGTTCTGCCATAACCTCCTTTACTCAAGTCAATATTTTCCAGGGGGAAGATGTCTCCTTGGAAAACTGACAGTTAATCTGGTAGTTAAAATATCGCCAAGACTCATGCAACACGAAAGCTAGTTACAATGTTCACAAGAACATGCCTCTGGATCGCTACACACTGCGTCGTTAATGTTCATTGCTTATTGTCTGCAATTGTTTTTCTGTCTCCCAACTGGTACTTTATTCCAGGTCTCCAAATTTCAAAGTTTATGCAATTCTAATTTCTACCATTTATGATACATGTCCCGCCCATCATAATTAATTTAGGCATCTGGTAATGTATGGTTAAGAGTGAAAAATCATTAGGTCCCTAATTATTTTTCTCCAAACTTCTGTTACTTCTTGTCCCTTAATTCAAAATATTTTTCTCAGCACACCGTTCCAAACACGCTTAACCCACATTCTTCCTGCAGAATGACAGATTAATTTACAAGGTATCATCATCATCATCATCATTACCATGATCATCATTATCATTAACCTCACCACCACTGTTAACATTTTCAATACGATTATATGTACAGGGTGTTTTAAAAAGAGCTTTACAACTTTGAAAGAGTATACAAATTTATACAGAGGACATACACAACGTTTCGAACTGTCATAATGTAGCAAAACACTGCAAGTTTAATGCACGTGGTACTGTAGTACCCAATACCGCCACCGCGAGCGCTCCCGCCGTGGACAATTGCGCGAGTACCTCAACACCCGTTTCCCAGGTCGGTGGATTGGTAGAGCGGCGCCGATAGCATGGCCACCTCGTTCCCCGGATCTTACACCCCTGGATTCTTTCTTATGGGGATTCGTTAAAGATCTAGTGTTCGTACCACCTTTGCCTGCAAATGTTGTTGAGCTCCGAACTCGAATTACTGCCGCAGTTGCAGAAGTGACGCCAGAGATGCTACGTAGCGTGTGGCAAGAAATTGACTACAGGTGGGACGCCTGCCGCATTACCAATAAAAGACACATTGAACCATAATTATCCGAGGTAAAACTCGGTGTGTTTTGCTACATTATGACAGTTCGAAACTTTGTGTATTTCCTCTGTATAAATTTGTATACTTTTTCAAAGTTGTAAAGCTACTTTTGAAACACCGTGTATTAACGTAATGTCACATTTCGTTATCAGACACAAAATATCTTAAATACTGCAGACAATTATTGTGTTGATAAAGAAAAAACGAATTCCAGGCAGACGTTTTAAAACCTATTTCTTTTGTTGCATACGTTTCTGCTTCTACAAACTTACTACGATATTGTTACTGTACTTTTATTTTTTTGTGAAAAATTTATTGCTTAATTACGAATTCTATATCGGCCTGTGTTAAGTTTGTCAGATATAAATTTATAGTTTTGCGTCGTCATTATATCTGTAAATAGTGACGTACAATTAACACGTCATACGGAGCCAAGGAGTAGATATGTTTACGATATGCCACGTAGTAAATTTCAACCTCAGATGCAAAGAGTTCTGCAGGTTCCTTCCTTGGGAGTAAAGCGACTGTGCGTGAAGTAGAACACCTCCATATACAGTGTCGAGGTTAAGAATTCATTGAGTTTTACATTCACTCCCGAATATGATTCCATGGCGTGATATTTAAATATGCAAGGGGTAACTTCGTCTTATCTCAGCAGTAAATTTCAAATGACATTCATCATTAGTTATAAATACGAAATATGAAAAGTAAAGAAAATTGCTACATGGCCCCCATGTTGTTACTTTATATTCGACAGTTCTTTTAATATTGCATCAAAAAGAACTGTGATATTTAAATATATCTGTAACCAGAGATCATTCCAGGACCCCTACATTAAGAGTCGCCAATTGGTAGTGAGTTTTCACCTTCAGTTTCTTCTAGAAGGGCTAGAAACATTTTATTGATATTTATAATACTTTACTCTCATTGCTTTTCAACTTCGCCTTATAATATGCCATTTGAAAATTCAAGAAAACCAGAACGGACTTAGATTACAGGGATGCTGAGGACAGTCGAACTCCGCCATGGCCGGTCCCAAGCCCGGATGAGAAAGGAGGAGGGGGAGGAGTAACACCTCGTTAAAAAACCTTGGTTCAGCTGGCTCCGGCTGATAGTACCATGTGAGGGCCCCTTGCCAGGGTTACGGCGAAGTCAACGGTGGACGCGGCGGAGAGTGGAACACTCGGAACGGCGGAAGAGGCATCCTATTCCTCTGGGATAAAGAAAGAAGGAAAACCGCTGCCTTGCGGGGAAGCTGGAACTTCAAAGGCTAAGGGAGTAAACCTCTACAGAAAAATCGGCCTCCTTGGAGACCATAGTTGGCAGCCTTAACGCCAAGATCGGATGCTGTGGGCTAATAACCAGCACATCTTAAACTAGATTATTACAGAAACGAAAGTGAAAAAGTGAGGACAGTCGAGAGCAAGTGCTGACGAAACGTTTGTACCTAATGGGGAGACAAAACTGCAGGCTAGAGTGAATTGAAAGATATGCAGCTCATGATTTGTACTGCTCGACAGATATTATTAGGGTGATTGATTGGGAAGTACTGGATGGGCTGGCATGAAGTACACATGAAAAGACAGAGAAATGCTTGCAGGAGTTGACTTATAAGAGCCAAAGTAATGAGACCACTTTGAAAGAAAGAAGATGGAAAATAAAAAACTCCTTTTTTCATTGTCTGAATACAGGCACGAGGCGAGCTGTTTTAGAGAATGTAATAAATGTTCTGCTTGCATTAAAGAAGAGGACTTTCTGGACCAAGTCAGGAACTATTAGCTTCTCAAAGAGGGCCTTGCTTGTTGGATTTACTTGTCTAATAGTATTTCGACTTCTTGTTTAGAAAGGCCAGGATCAACCACTCTGAGGGAGATATTTAGTTTTCCCGTTTTTTTCTATGTGTGCTGTAAAATAGGCCACGACTTATTTCTACTGTTCGCCGTCTTTTATGTTCCATAATCACGCTACGTTTCTATTTGCATGGTGTTTTCCTTGTTGTGACTCAGTGTACCTTTGTTTAATGGCATAAAATAAAGTACATCCTCTATCTTCAGCGTGGTTACTTGTACCTTGAAGATAGAGGAAGTTGATCCCTTCAGCAAAGAACATTGTGTCAAACCCAGAACCTATATCTACATCATCACTCTTGTTAAAACCTTAATTTTTATTTATTTATTTACTTATTTATTCATTCACTGATAAGTCCATGACATTGCTATAGCCCCTGGTCGCCTGCTTGTCACCGCGTAATTCAGGGATCTAATGCAGAGTTGAATTTGAGGTAGACAAAGTTGTGCAGGTGCAGGTTTTTCTCCGAATAGGTCCCTGCTGCCTTTCGACCTGCCTTTCATTTCTTCACAGATCCTTCCCTTCATCTCTGAGCAGTGTCATGACCGTCAGCTAGTACGTTAGGCAAGTATCAATGTCTCAGTGCCAAGAGGTTCCTTCTTCTTAACAATAGAATTAGGTGATTGTTTCTAAGACTATATGACGATTCTTAAATGAAGAGATTATAGGGTGTCAATTTAAGTGGGAAAAAATTATTGGCTACCTATTTGGAAAGAGGCAGCCATAACTCCTTTCAGTGTATTATCCCAGAATTCTGTTGGACAGCCTGACGAAGACAACGAAAAGACTACAGTCATTACAGCGGGGAGCCGAAATGAAATTGGAGGATACTATCTGTAGAGTACCAGCGTAGAGACTTGCAGGTACACCAACCTACCTAACGAACAACAGTATAAGACCCAGTGATTGTACGACTATAAATATTACTCAGCTGTGCGGAACTATTGGACGCTTACAACCTAATAAAGCCATGAAATATCAGACTTTTTGCATATTCCCTTATTGAACCACCGACATACATATACTTCTGTTTGGCCGATGGATTCATTGCAAGAGCCAAGTCTGTAATTATGCAGCCTTGCTTTCTCCTTGTTGCTAGCTTGCTGACAGGGTGACAAATATTATGCCTTTGCTCTATAGAGCTTTGATGTTTTTTTGTTACACTAAGACATTAAAAGATGCAGAAGAATATGTATCTTTCTGAAGAAGTCGCAATATTTAGGACACTTGGAATTCTTACCAGGAAGCAATAAACAGGAAGCAATAACACTAAATTATTAAGTGTCT
The DNA here is from genome assembly GCA_021186555.1 of Reticulitermes speratus. Taxonomy (NCBI): domain Eukaryota; kingdom Metazoa; phylum Arthropoda; class Insecta; order Blattodea; family Rhinotermitidae; genus Reticulitermes; species Reticulitermes speratus. The sequence continues at coordinate 24,398,146 of JAJKFL010000007.1, read as the reverse complement.
TAGCAAAATAGTAATCTGTTTCAGTTTGCAGTTTCCGCTAATTTAGAATTTGATTACGTAGTCGGAACATTTGCTTAGAAATTTAGGTTCAAGCCATTTAACAACATTTATACAGGTCAATATTAATCCAATACTGTGTAATTTATGTAATTGAATATAATTATCTCCACTGCTTTGAAGAAATTATTGTAAAATTGCTGTGACATAATTTTGTTAGTGCATATTATAGGCCTAATATATAGTAAATATCTCTATACATTTTTTATGTGTAGCAAAAATCACTCATTTCATTAAATTTGTGCGGTAGGCCTTTTTGTGTGTGTGTCTGACATACGAGTATATCACACTCATACAGCAGAAGACTATTTATACAAATATGTGGACAGGTAAATAAATTGCTACAAATTTGTCTAAGATTCTTCAGTTTTCTGAACTTTGTCATTTCTGCAGTACTCTCTCCACAATAATGCACTATGGGCATTCAGACACTATGTCAAAATGCAAATACATTTTATCTGCCGTCATGTTTGTTTAAGTAGAGAAAGAACATGGAAATCCTCAAAAGGGATACATCATAATTTTCATCTTACATAATGTCGACCATAATCCACTGACTAAATTGTACTCCATATTGGGATAATTTGAGAGTATTTACACACCCTCAGTTAATTTGGTTATCACTCCATACAAAGTCCTTTTTTCACTCGTTGCATTTTAGGGCATAAGACTGTACTGAACCTGAGACTTTTATAATATTAATCTTGTATCGTAATTACTAAAATAATTGGGTTGTTTGTCAACCACAACTTAATATATATAAGTTCTGCCTGAGGATGGGGATGGAGTCAGTCCCCGAAACGTCTTATCTTTTAAACCATTTGACGCGGCTGATGGCCCGAGAAGACTATATTGATTCACAACTTAATATGTTTGCCTGAATCAAGGATCAAAATTGAAGACATTAATTCTAGAAGTCACATGTAGCCTACCTAGCCAGTACTGAATTGTTATAGTGAAAAGGAAAACTCTTTAAAGGTGTACCAGCCTATCCCAATATACGAGGTTTGACACAAAAAAAACGAGACTAACCCTATAGGTCTGGAACCAAGTGTGGGGGGATGAAACAAATATAAGGCTATGGAACATGATCTGTCCTGTCACAGTGTTACAAGTTTCAGCTCGATCGCTTCACTCAGTACAAGTTGACTCATCTTCAAATGTAGGCGTGTTTTTACCCTCGGACGGAAAATGTCGGACTGCAAAAGTGAACAACGAGTTAACATCAAGTTTCTTGTTAAACTGAAGAAATCCGCGACGGAAACTTTTCAATCATTGACTGAGGCTTATGGTGAAGATTGCATATCTCGTGCACGCGTTTTTGAGTGGCACAAACGATTTTCGGAAGGCAGAGAAAGCGTGAAAGTTGATGATCGCCCAGGCCGGCCACGCACAGCTGTTAACGATGACAACATTGAAAAAGTGCGACATGTGATTCGAAAAGACAGAAGATTGGGTGTTCGAGCAGTAGCTGAGAAAGTTAATTTGGATAGGGAAAGTATTCGACGAATTCTAACGGAAGAATTGAACATGACAAAGGTTTGTGCAAAAATGGTTCCAAAAATTCTGTCAGATGAACAAAAAGAACGCCGCCAGGAATTGTGTTCGGACCTTTTGCAACGCATTGAGGATGAACCAGATTTGTTGATTTCGGTCATTACTTGTGATGAAACTTGGATATTTACGTATGATCCGGAAACCAAGCGACAATCAATGCAGTGGAAGTCAACATCATCTCCAAGACCAAAAAAAGCACGCATGAGTCGTTCGAAGTTCAAGGCCATGTTGATTGTTTTCTTCGATATCCAGAGTATTGTGATGGCAGAGTGGGTACCTAGCGGCCAGACGGTAAATCAACACTATTACATTGAAGTGTTGACGAAATTACGGGGACGTGTGAGAAGGAAACGACAGGAATTGTGGCAAAACGGGTGGATTTTGCATCAGGATAACGCGCCAGCCCACAACGCTTTGTCTGTGAAGCAGTTTTTAGCCAACAAAAACATCACTGTGATGGAGCACCCACCTTATTCGCCATACCTCGCTCCCTGTGACTTCTACCTCTTCCCAAAGATCAAGTCGGTGCTGAAAGGGACCCATTTTTTATCGGTAGAAGATGTAAAAGTAAAAACGACGGAGATCCTCAACAGTCTGACAGAAAATGACATGCAGAATTGCTTTGAACGTTGGCAGCATCGTATGCAGCTGTGTGTTAACTCAGAAGGGAACTACTTTGAAGGCGATCGTAGTTAATTTGCTGAATTTGTCAAACGGAAATAGTTACAGACACAGTCTCGGTTTTTTTGTGTCAGTCCTCGTAGACATTTTGTTTTCATTTTGAGTTACTCAGTATAAAAAAACTCAATTAATGGATATTCTTGAGTCAGAGAATCCAGTTGCCATGTTCATAATTGACTGTTATAGAACCAAATGACTGCTGAAATAAAATGCGTAATGTTTAAGAAAGATCAGGAAATGTAGTGGGGTGAGAGTAGGTAATTTTAAGGTTTCCACTTACCTTAAACATATGTTCTAGCTTGTATTAAACACAGATTTTTAATTGAGTGAACATTACCTTTAATACTGTAATATACACTAATACAATTTTAAATACTAAATCAATATATTTTCTTTGTGTTTTGAATAGTTTTTGTACTTTCTTCCATAAGATTCAGTTTTTCTCAGAACAAGAATCAAATTATATGTAACCTTAGAAAATATTAAACAAATTATTCTGACCTTTATGAATGTGTTAATTTTAACTGTGGAAATAGTTTTATGCTGATATATAGCAGACGGTATATATTTAAATTATGTTTGGAAACATACGTCCGTCTACCAAGGATATATTAGTACAACTGAGTGAGCTGTTTTCCTCTTTGTTTGTTACTAGCACTAAGTTTTTGAACATACAGGTAAACTCTTCTTCATTTCTCATGCTGTAATTTGTGTATAATGTATGCATACACAACTGTACCAAACTCGATCTCAAATATGTACTGTGCATGGACTATGGAACCTACTTTTTCTTAACAAATTTTGATGCCTTCTCTCATGCACCATCATTAATTTCTTAACATGTTATTAAATCACAAAGCCAAGTAGTTCTTGTGCAGAAACTCCATGCCAATACTGTGTGGATGTAAGGTGTTCCTTAAAATTTGTTTACCTTACCACCATGGTGAAAGCTTTGGTACAAATTTCAGAGAAAGTTTGATGGGCCCCAGACTCATTTTGAACATAGCAGAGAAATGACAAATCAAGTTCTTGTGATGGTATGAACTACATTCTCCAGTCCTCTACCAGTAACATTAGGACCAACTTACATGAGCTTGTATGGGATGCGTTGTTAAGGACCGTGTAATTGATATTCTTTAGGCCTACATCATATCAAAATTAGCATGATATAAAAAATTCTAATTAAAATTAGAAATATGCAGCCATTTAATTCCTAAATTGAGAAATTTTATTGTCATTTAATGATGCATGTAGTATTTTTTTATAAGAATGATTTGTTCTCAGAACAAGAATCAAATTCCATATAATTTTAGACAATCTTAAACATCTTATTCTCTGCTGCATGAACGTGCAAATTACAATTTTGGAAATAAGTGATTGCTGATTTATGTTGGAGGGTATGTTTATAAATTATGTTTGGAAACATACGTCCTTCTACCAAGAATATATTAGAACAACTGAATGAGCTGTTGCTCTCGACGTATCTTACCAGCATTCACTTTACCAACATACCGGTAACCTGTTCTTAATTTCTCATGCTGTAACTGGTGTATAATGTATTCATACACAACTGTACCAAACACGATCTCAAATATATACTTTGCATGGATTATGAAACTTACTTTTGCTTAACAAATGATGATGCCTTCTGTCATGCACCATCAATAATTACTTAACGTGCTATCAAATCACAAAGGCCAAGTAATCCTTGTGTTAAGGCACCATGCCAATACAGTGCAGATGTAAGGTGTTCTTTGAAATTTGTTCACTTTACCTGTACGGACAAAGCTCTGGAATTCACTTTAGAGGAAGCTGTGTAGGCCATAGACTCATTCTGAGCATGATGGTGAACAGCAAATCCAACACTTGCGATGGTAAGAACTCCGTTATCCAGTTGTTTGCCAGTCGCGTTAGGACTAACTTATGTGAGCTTGTATGAGATGTGTTATTAACTACCGTGTAATTCATAATTTATAGGCCTACATCGTATCGTGATTAGAGGAATATAATAATGTTACTTATGAATCGAAAGCAATCTAAACAAAATCTGCGTATATTACTAGAGTATAAAAGAGTTGCAATTGTTACTGGAGTTGTTGTATCAGTGTGAGGGTTGTACATTATTTGTTGTTCCAATGACGGTTAGAAAACTTCTTTAAATTTTTGCCAAATTTAGTAAACATTTCTTATATTGTCTCCTCTCCTTGCTACTTTATCATTGTTAAATTAGTGAAATATAGAATAAAATATATGATACTAACTGTTACAGTGGAAGGCAATATGATCTGTTTAGAGCAAGGGTGTCCACATTGTTTATGGCAACGGGCCACACGTGCTATTGTGGGCTGGTTCGGACGTTACACGTAAAAAATAGCAATACGTGGTACACCTAACTGCCTGAATAATTGTGCAGTTTTTATAGTACATGCATACTTTACAAATGTGGTCGCAGGCCACATAATACAATCTGGCGGGCCGCAGGTTGGAGAACAATGGTTGAAAACATTACAATTTTGTGCTGAATAAAAGAACGCTGGGGATGTGTAGGTGGTAGAGAGATATCTGGAATGAAAATTGTGATTATTTGATGATTAGAATATGAAAACACGTAAAAAAGGAATAAATAGAATTATATTGCAGAAACCAGAGTACTTGCCACTTGTTGGCGATTTTGAAGCAGGAAGCTGCAGAAGCTGTTACGACTAGAAGCAGTTTACATTCTAAACCAAGCGTTTCCTGTCCATTTCACAACCTCCCCGAAGCTATAAATTTACTCCCAAAAATAAATGTTTTTAAAAAGAGGTAAAATATGTCCTGGCCAATCTGATGTGAGTGTAGCAGTGGTCATGCCTTGCTGACTGCAACTGTGTACGGCGTTTGACAGCTCAGCTAGCAAGTTGGCTGGTGCTTAAATAAGGTCTTTCCAGAGCACTTCTCAGCAGATGTACTTCCCCACCACCATGATAAGAGGCCGGCTGTAGGACGTAATCAGCATGACATTCCATGTAAAAACACTGCGTGAGAATCAAGCTGGCTGCTCACAGCTGTCAAGTTAAGGACGAGTAAACTTTATGTATTTATGGAATGTTTGATAGCCAGAGACAAGTGTTCACTATAGTGCATGATGCGACTTGACTTCTGGCTGTTGCCAAATCGGCCTGTGGGGCGACAGTGTAAGTATATCAGGCCGTTTATGACGGCCTGCCATATTTATGGCTTATATATTGTTTCTTAACGGTTGTTTCCTTATTATTACAGAAACGAAGTTTCAATGTCACCTTTCGGTTTACTAATCACTTGTGTGGTTTTGCACTAAATGATTGATGCTCAGCTGTTTCTTCAGCCTCAGCTCCTACTTTACAAACAAGACACGCTCTGAACCTCTATCGTAAATATGGTAACCGTGGTGTGGCTGACTCGCGCAAGGACATTAAATATAGGGGGGGGGGGTGTAATTTGGCCGTCACGTTTTATAATCGTATAAACCAGTACGGAGACACTTTCCGCTAACCTACAACGAGATCCAAAGTGTTTCAACAAAGGTTCAGTTGTTTGCACATGTTGGTAATTCCGATGTTGGCACTTATGATTGAGAATGTAATAACATGCTTAATAATTTAAGAAACTTTTTAATGTTGGACAGTGATTTCAAATTCAGAGGAGGTTTACTGGCTGCAGTGAAACTAGCCGGAATATTTCCTTTCTAGTATGCCATCCTTACCATCATTGAATCAAAAGGCAATTACCTTCAGGAATTTACTTCTTTCATTTTGTCTTTCCTTGAAATATTCCTAGCGAAATAGATGTTTTCCTGTCATTTGTGTATGCAATATTCCATAAGACCACGTTTATAAGGCTGGTACATTTCCAATTCTTCTTTCCGCGTGGCTGCCCTCTTCTTATTGTGGCATTTAATGGGTAGCTTGATATGTCAAATCCAATCAAGGCAAATACACTCCTCACAGCTTTAATACAATTCAGTAACACAAACAGACGTACTGTATGTACTGAGTAGTTTCACATATGCTTGCAGAGTTTTAAAACTAAAGGTGAGTTGTCTCACATTCCCGATTTTCTAGACGAGTCAGTATTTGCTGTATTTCATCCAATTTTGAATCTAATTTTCTCTCCAACTCCGACAATTTCTCTGTAAACATGTCCCATTTCTCTTGATTTCCGGACGTTTCTGGTTCCTTATTAAGCTTCGTTTTCTTACTGATTATACTTAATAATGATCGAACATCAGTGTAACCAATTTTATTCGGCATGTTTGGGTATATTACGGATATTTCTCCTGTCTGTTGTAAAAGTTTTAGGCCTTTCGATCGTGCAAACCATGTTCTTTCAATTCTAGAAATCAATTTTGTTCTTGCGACAAGACTCAGCGTTTTTGCTGTATTTCTTATCTCTCCTGCCTCATTTACACCCACGCTCAAAACGTTAAATAAAATAATCGCAACAAGAAAAACAAACAACAAGAATATCACGTGGCTTGTACCTGGAAAATTATCGAAAGGCAGATTGGAAACATCGAATTCACCTGTGAACATGACAGTTGTCTTAATTACTGAGAGGTACGGACTGGCGAACAAATCATTGCCGTCCATTTCTAAGCTTCCTTTGAAAAGTATGTAGAAACTGAGGGCGAATGCTATCAACAGCAGAACATAACCCGCCATGAATCTGAAGAATGTCAGACTGACTGCTTTGAACATCTCCTTTTGCACAGACAGCAGCGGAAGTTGCCCTAACATCAGCAACAACTCCAACCACCCTAGGAGGAGGGCGACAGCGGAGAAGTGTAGTTTCGTCACCATACTCGGTACGACACCAGAACAAGATATGTAAGTAACAATGATGAGCAATATCTCCAGCCAATTCTCCGGTGACTCTTTGTAGAACAGTAGATATACAACCAGTATAGAAAACTCTTTTATATAGAAAAGACAATAAGATCATTAGAGACCACCTCAGAATCTTCAGACTTCTGTCATTTGGCTGAGATGTGAAGTTAGTATCATTCATGTCAGACGTTATATAGCTATCGTTAAAACTGAAAAGACCACTAGTGTTGTTGACAACACCTCCGTCATTTGGTGTGTAGTGAGAGTCAGAATACAGAATGTACGCAGTCAAGAAAAGCACGAACATAACATTGAAAAACATATTGATAAAGAAAACTAATTTGACCCTTTGCCATTTTAAGGTCAAGAAAGCTGACATAACTGGATGTCTCAGTAAGTCTCTATGATGGTGACTTTCAGTCATATGAGGAACAATTTTCATAAGCGAGTGGTTATTCAGTCTGAGCTCGAGATCCTTACTCGTCGCCGGTTTATCGTTCCTCTCCAAGCAGTTGTCAAGAAACTCCTTCATTATTGATAAACTAGCTGATAACAATATTTCACTGCCATGTTCAAATACGATGAAGTCTGCACCTTCACTCAGTAACAGTTTCGCCCTATCCCGGAACCCGCTTTCCACTGCCATGTAGAGAGCAGTTTTGTCCGAAAAGTCCCGCAAGTCAATACTCATCTTCCTGACCGCGTACTTTTCCATGAGAAGATTAAAGCAGTTCTTCAGCATCTGTTTGCCACCTGGTTCCCTTTCACTTACTCTGGCCCACCAGTGAAGAACTGTGCGGTTTTCACTGTCTTTCACACTTGCATCTGTGTCGTCTTTTTTCAATAATATCTCTAGCACCTCAAAATTTCCACTCCGAGCTGCCGCATGTAGCAAAGGAAAGCCGGTAAAACGGTTCCTGCTGTTCGGATCTGCACCTTTCTCAAGAAGACGTTCTACAAACTCTTTACGATTATTCATCTGGCAAGCAATTTCTAGTAGAGAGGAATGGTAAGGTTCTTCGTACCAAGTTTTACAGTTAGTTGAATCGAGAATTTGACGAAAAGTTTCATAGTCACCACGGTGAAGGGCAGTAAGTAGTTTTATGTCTCTCTCAGATGAATCCAGACTCTCCATTATAGGTGCTGGGAGAAGTGGTTCTAAGTCTGGGTGCGTCTGCATTATAATTTCTCTCACAGTCGATTCTCTGTCTCCTGGGTAGTAATCGAGGTAAAGTCGATTAGATGATGGATGCTTCAACATGTACTCAACACACGTCACGTGAAGTTCATTTAAAGCATACCATATTGCAGTGTAACCATGTTTGTTTGGCATGTTGATTTTCATCTCCTGACAATTCATCAACACATTAATGCAGTGATAGTAATTATCATGTGTGTCGCCCTTGTGACAAGCCCACATGACAGCACAGTGCAGAGCTGTATTTCCTTCACTGTCAAAAGTATTAGATATTGTCGGGTAGTTGGTGAGCAGACTAGACAATGTTTGGATGTCGCCAAGTGTTACCGCCTCAAACATTCGTGTGCGATCCTCCAACAACGTTGTCACGACACTAGGAGAAACGCCTACTACTACTTTTTCTTGGAGTGTCTCAACTTCTCTACTTGTCAAATGTCCCAGCACACGTTGTTGCCTTAGACTACCATCCGACGGTATGCTGCACAGTTCCACTAATTTGTCCTCGTTGTTTCCCGATGTCGACTGTTGTGAAAAAGAAGATAAACACACATACTTAGCTGCAGTGGAAGTAACAGTAAAAAATTTGTTCACTTCGTGTATTACTATTACTATTACTATTACTATTATTATTATTATTAGTAGTAGTAGTAGTAATAGCTGTAACATTCATTTTCTTCTTCCAAAGGGCCCGTCGGCAAAAGCTCCAGTTGCACTGCAGCCTTAGGCTTATTGTGCAGCCCCAAGTATTCCATTCAGCACAGGTTCATTAATCCCTTGCCTCTAACAAAGAGACACAGGTCTTTTAATGAAGCCGTGCTTATATCCTTTGGTTCAACAAACAGCTTACCAAAGTACTTATAGCGCTGACGAGCCAAAGCCTCGCAACGACAAATATTATGGTGCGCAGTTTCAGGCTCCAAACTGGAAAATCTGCAGGTCGGATCTCCATCAAAGAGGCCCATAATATTCAGGTGCTTCCTCACAGGAGCATGGCCTGTGAGGAATGCAACTACCAATCTTAGTTGATGCCTGCTCAGTTTAAGTAGGTGTTCAGCTCTTATCTTACATGGTCCACTAATAAAAAGTTTACCATGTCTGTGACCTGGTAAATTATTCCAGGTGGAGCAGTAACATCAGTACGTACTGAATAACCACAGTACCCACAATCCTAAATAAGCATTCCGGTATATTTTGTCTTATACGTGATTCATGAATTAACCGAGTGTTTACGTATATTGTTAAGGAACGTCGTAAAACAAATAATTTATTAAAGACGTTATTTCATTGTCGCAAACAAGGCAGCTACATGTTTCGGCTTGGTATCCATTAACCCACCTTCAGCCTGCAGCAATAAATCATTTAAAGAAGAAAATAATTTTTAGCTATATGATTTTAAATTTAATTTAATTTTATACATGAGTTTTTATTTCTTGTCGAGCATTTCCTTTTAAAAATTGGTAAAACAAAATAGTAGATTTATTAAAATTATTGCAATTGAATAACATAGTCGTAATTCTTTACATCACGTCTTTATAACTTTGACGTCCGTGCTATTTTCCTGTTGTTTGAAATTATTTTTATGGATGGAAATCTATATATGTATAAGTTAGTCGAAAGCCGCATATTCTGCGTGATGCTTTCTTCATCAAACATCGACATTACATTCGTTGATTGTGAAGAAAACGAAGAAACTTGTGCAACAGAATGGAAGTCGTCAATCTTTAAAATTATTTTTATAAACCACAAAATCTTTTGAAACTTAGCGTAGAACATGCTATGTTAGTTATAGTGTCTGGGAACAGAGTTGTAAGGAAAATAGTAGAAACTCATAGAGTTTAAGAAAAGTGAACGCAGAGAGAATTACGTAATAAAGAACTTTACTATTCTTAACAGTATTGTAATTATATTGACGTTACTTGCTCAAGTAGAATGGGTTAAGAAGGTACACAATTTGGGGGAAACTAAGTTGCCAAAGCCCACACGGGAGGTAAAAGAATTGGAATGTAGTGGTTGTTATGGTATATACCGAATTTGTAAACGTGAACTAGACTGGACTAGATGAGAATTATCCACAACACAAGGGTTCTGAGAACGAACATTTTCTGTTGATGAAGAAGTAATATTTCCAAGTTTTTCTTCGGTTTTTGTTATTTTGTTTTCCTTTTTGTCAGTATACCATGTGACTAAGTCAAAGAATTTACCTAACTAGTATTAAATGCTGGAAAAATATATTATTTTAGACAAAAATTTATATTTTTCCTTCTGTACTTCTCTTACATTACAATATCTTTATCTGACTGTCAGCTCCTAATTTAATTCATACTCCACATTAAGAGTCTCAGCATCAGCATCTTTGATATCTTTATAAAATGGGCTGTATTGAATCTGCCGTTTGAGGGAAACAGCTGAGGTTATTGAATGAATTCCTGTCTATAAAACACTTACATCACATAATCCTTCCCAATGTCATTAGAATGTTTACACCTTCAGTTTAAAGTTTCATTTTTCAAACGCTGCAGATGCTCAGCTTCAAATTTTCAGACATCACGAAATATGTACTCTTTGCCGATATTGTCTAACACCAAGTAAATTAAAGTAAAATTAAAGTACCAAAGATATATTTCTTGCGCAATATTTCATCATTTAACTAGGTAATTGGAAAAAGAAAATTCTGCACCAATATAGCAAACACAGGTGACTGAGAGAAAATCCAGTCCCTTAGAGTGAAGTTACAAGAGATTATTTTGTAATCAAATTTTTGAAACCATCAAGATTAATTTGCTTGAGTTTTCATACTTACAGTATTAAGATTTCTATCCATTACTGGAATGTCCTAATACTCACGACTTCTCTGACAAAATTTACCGAACACTTAATAAACTGCTACACTTTAAGGTTTATGCTTTCATCTAAAGTAGTAATATGCAAATGCTGGCAAAACGTCTTTTACGTGTTATCAGTAGCGATACTGAAGTGAGGAATGGGACGTGAGATATCTCCATCCAATCCAAACAAACTTATATGTCTCATTTCTACACAATATTATTTGCTATTTGGTCTTCCTTCTTTATATCATCCAAGAGGCGCCAGGTTCTGTTTGCAGTCCTTGTACCACTACCCCAGCGCTATACCCGGTACGCCGTATCATCCTAGATTGCAAAATCCTAAGAATCTGAAGTTTTACTTTTATTTAATTAGGCAGGACATCATAATGGTACGTGGATGAATGGAGACATACATCCACGCATTTTCAACTGCGTCGCTAGATTAGTATGAATGGTCAGCCTCGGGCCCCTCCCGCTTTACCCCAGGGATAGAACCCACGGTACCCATTGAATATGAGGCTAGGTTATGCCAGAACCGGTCTGGAGGCTTTGGAGAAAGGAAAGGTTTCTTTTCCACGCCGAGACTTGAACAAAGTCTTCTGCCTCTTCTATCCCTACACCAGCTGAGGACTCGCAAGTAATTATAAATTAAATACATCACGAAGCTCCTCTTTATGCAGTCTCCTTTATTAATTATATCAGAATCCTCTGATCAAAATGTTTTCCAAAACACTTTAATTTTGAAGTATGTTCTTCCTTAAAATAAGAGACCGGTGCATTCACCGGACAATGACGACGGATTGGCAAATACCGGAAGTGTTTATGTTTTCAGTCGGTTAAAGTTAATCGCATCTCGTATTCATCTAGTTTCCCACATAGTGTTTACCACCACCAAAATTTCCAATGTGACACAGCCTCAAGTCTGTTAATTGCACTCTGAGGCTGAATATCTTCGACACGTTGTCAGCCGTGTTATTGTAATTTAGAAGGGATTTGATGAGGTTTTATCGTCCTGAAACGCTCAGAAATTATTTTCCAGCATTTATTTACAAAATTACCAGCTTACTTGCTTCTTTGGTTGCCAAGTGGATATTATCTAATAGGAGTCAACACCAAATTCTTTATGCTTTCCTCGTTCCACGAACATAACAGAATAACCGTTACGTCATATCGTCCATCACTCCGCTACCCCCAAAATGTGAATTCGTACCAAGTCATAATTAAGCACGACGCCAGGAAGACGCATGAGTTTGTGGAGACTTAGCTCCACACAATCTTATCCTCGGCACTGTATTAAATAATGTTGTTTAACAACACACAAAGTCTTGTGTGAAAGACGACAACAGACAACAGGTTGTGTACGGACCTGTTGTCATTATCTTAATCTTGTTGCACATAAAGTTGCAGGGAAAATATCTCGTACATATCTGTGGTGTGTAAAATGTTGAAATAGTTAAATAAAGTATCCGAATAAGCGTAGCAAAGCGAATAACGATGAGAAATGTAGAATTGCTGCAACAAACATCTGCTTACACATCAAACAAACGACGGTGAATAGGCACGCACGACACTGTTTATTATGACACTGACACTGGACCAGAATTTGGGGAAAGTTACTAGACGAAAGACAGTGTGGAGAAACGGCCGCCGGCTCTCCACGTGACAGATATCCGTGTGTGAGGCGAGTGTGGACAATTTGGAGCCGAGCAGTTTCCTTCCTCACCCCATGGTATTCCTTTACGTTTTCACTGCTCGCAATACGTAGCATGTTTGTTGATCTAGACTTCTTGCCACACAAACAGAACGGACTCACAGTGGGGAAGAAGTCCGCTCAACCCATGGAATACGAGGCTGTCTGAGCCTCAGAAACAGTAGGAAAATTTTAGGGAACTAATTATTCTGCTTCCTTTCGAAAATTGAAGGAAGATTGCTTGTTCGTGCGCTGTGCACTCTCGCCCTATACTGACTGAGACCTCTACTAATTATACATCAAATAAATCTCGAAGTTCTTCGGTACTGAGTTTCACATATTACGACTTACTGCAGAATGCGTCGATCAAAATATTTCCGCATATCATTGCTCTTGAAAACAGATGTTCCCTTCATATTAAGTGATAAGATTTTGTACCTTATAAAAGGCAACTGTCAAACTGAACTACTACATCGCAGAATTTTGCAAGAGCAATACGACAGTAATATGACGTGCGAAGTTGTGGCTCTACTTTCGTGCAAAATAAATTAATTTGAAAAATCTGCGTTCTCGTAATTGCCATCACTCAGCTGCGGTAAAGGATTGCAAAACAGACGCTTGTTCTGCCATAACCTCTTTTACTCAAGTCAATATTTTCCAGGGGGAAGATGTCTCCTTGGAAAACTGACAGTTAATCAGGTAGTTAAAACATCGCCAAGACTCATGCAACACATAAGCTAGTTGCAATGTTTACAAGAACTTGCCTCTGGATCGCTACACACTGCGTCGTTAATGTTCATTGTTTATTGTCTGCAATCGTTTTTCTGTCTCCCAACTGGTACTTTATTCCAGGTCTCCAAATTTCAAATTTTATGCAATTCTAATTTCTACCATTTATGATACATGTCCCGCCCATCATAATTAATTTAGGCAACTGGTAATGTATGGTTAAGAGTGAAAAATCATTAGGTCCCTAATTATTTTTCTCCAAACTTCTGTTACTTCTTGTCCCTTAATTCAAAATACTTTTTCAGCACACCGTTCCAAACACGCTTAACCCACATTCTTCCCGCAGAATGACAGATTAATTTACAAAGTATCATCATCATCATTATCATTACCATGATCATCATTACCATGATCATCATTATCAATAACCTCACCACCACTGTTAACATTTTCAATACGATTATATGTACAGGGTGTTTTAAATGAGCTTTACAACTTTGAAAGAGTATACAAATTTATACATAGGACATACACAACGTTTCGAACTGTCATAATGTAGCAAAACACTGCAAGTTTAATGCACGTGGTACTGTAGTACCCAATACCTCCACCGCGAGCGCTCCCGCCTTGGACAATTGCGCGAGTACCTCAACACCCGTTTCCCAGGTCGGTGGATTGGTAGAGCGGCGCCGATAGCATGGCCACCTCGTTCCCCGGATCTTACACCCCTGGATTCTTTCTTATGGGGATTCGTTAAAGATCGAGTGTTCGTACCACCTTTGCCTGCAAATGTCGTTGAGCTCCGAACTGGAATTACTGCCGCAGTTGCAGAAGTGACGCCAGAGATGCTACGTAGCGTGTGGCAAGAAATTGACTACAGGTGGGACGCCTGCCGTATTACCAATAAAAGACACATTGAACCATAATTATCCGAGGTAAAACTCGGTGTGTTTTGCTACATTATGACAGTTCGAAACGTTGTGTATTTCCTCTGTATAAATTTGTATACTTTTTCAAAGTTGTAAAGCTACTTTTGAAACACCGTGTATTAACGTAATGTCACATTTCGTTATCAGACACAAAATATCTTAAATAATGCAGACAATTACTGTGTTGATAAAGAAAAAACGAATTCCAGGCAGACGTTTTAAACCCTATTTCTTTTGTTGCATAGGTTTCTGCTTCTACAAATTTACGACGATATTATTACTGTACTTTTCTTTTTTTGTGAAAAATTTATTGCTTAATTACGAGTTCTATATCGGCCTGCATTAAGTTTGTCAGATATAAATTTATAGTTTTGCGTCGTCATTATATCTGTAAACAGTGACGTACAAATAACACCTCATATGGTGCCAAGGAGTAGATATGTTTACGATATGCCACGTAGCAAATTTCAACCTCATAAGCAATGAGTTCTGCAGGTTCCTTCCTTGGGAGTAAAGCGACTGGTGCGTGAAGCAGAACACCTCCATATACAGTGTCGAGGTTAAGAATTAATTGACTTTTACATTCACTCCCGAATATGATTCCATGGCGCTGTGTTTAAATATGCAAGGGGTAACTTCGTCTTATCTCAGCAGTAAATTTCAAATGACATTCATCATTAATTATAAATACGAAATATGAAAAGTAAAGAGAATTGCTACATGACCCCCATGTTGTTACTTTATATACGACAGTTCTTTTAATATTGCATCAAAAAGAACTGTGATATTTAAATATATCTGTAACCAGAGATCATTCCAGGACCTCTACATTAAGAGTCGCCAATTGGTAGTGAATTTTCACCTTCAGTTTCTTCTAGAAGGGCTAGAAACATTTTATTGATATTTATAATACTTTACTCTCATTGCTTTTCAACTTCTCCTTATAATATGCCATTTGAAAATTCAAGAAAACCAGAACGGACTTAGATTACAGGGATGCTGAGGACAGTCGAACTCCGCCATGGCCGGTCCCAAGCCCGGATGAGAAAGGAGGAGAGGGAGGAGTAACACCTCGTTAAAAAACCTTGGTTCAGCTAGCTCCGGCTGATAGTACCATGTGAGGGCCCCTTGCCAGGGTTACGGCGAAGTCAACGGTGGACGCGGCGGAGAGTGGAACACTCGGAACGGCGGAAGAGGCATCCTATTCCTCTGGGATAAAGAAAGAAGGAAAACCGCTGCCTTGCGGGGAAGCTGGAACTTCAAAGGCTAAGGGAGTAAACCTCTACAGAAAAATCGGCCTCCTTGGAGACCATAGTTGGCAGCCCCAACGCCAAGATCGGATGCTGTGGGCTAATAACCCGCACATCTTAAACTAGGTTATTACAGAAACGAAAGTGAAAAAGTGAGGGCAGTCGAGAGCAAGTGCTGACGAAACGTTTGTACCTAATGGGGAGACAATACTGTAGGCAGGAATAAATTGAAAGATATGCAGCTCATGATTTTTACTGCTCGACAGATATTATTAGGGTGGTTGATTGGGAAGTACTGGATGGGCTGGCATGAAGTACGCATGAAAAGACAGAGAAATGCTTGTAGGGGTTGACTTATATGAGCCAAGTAACGAGACCGCTTTGAAAGAAAGAAGATGGAAAATAAAAAACTCCTTTTGTCATTGTCTGAATACAGGCATGAGGCGGGCTGTTTTAGAGAATGTAATAAATGTTCTGCTTGCATTAAAGAAGAGGACTTTCTGGATCAAGTCAGGAACTATTAGCTTCTCAAAGAGGGCCTTGCTTGTTAGATTTACTTGTCTAATAGTATTTCGACTTCTTGTTAAGAAAGGCCAGGATCAACCACTCTGAGGGAGATATTTAGTTTTCCCGTGTTCTTCTATGTGTACTGTAAAATAGGCCACGACTTATTTCTACTGTTCGCCGTCTTTTATGTTCCATAATCACGCTACGTCTCTATTTGCCTGATGTTTTCCTTGTTGTGACTCAGTGTACCTTTGTTTAATGGCATCAAATAAAGTACATCCTCTATCTTCAGCGTGGTTACTTGTACCTTGAAGATAGAGGCAGTTGATCCCTTCAGCAAAGAACATTGTGTCAAACTCAGAACCTATATCTACATCATCGCTCTTGTTAAAACCTTGATTTTTATTTATTATTTTACTTATTTATTCATTCACTGATAAGTCCATGACATTGCTATAGCCCCTGTTCGCCTGCTTGTCACCGCGAAATTCAGGGATTTAATGCAGAGTTGAATTTGAGGTAGACAAATTTGTGCAGGTGCAGGTTTTTCTCCGAATAGGTCCGTGCTGCTTTTCGACCTGCCTTTCATTCCTTCACAGATCCTTCCCTTCATCTCTGAGCAGTGCCATGACCATCAGCTAGTACTTTAAGCCAGTATCAATGTCTCAGTGCCAAGAGGTTCCTTCTTGCATAGCGACTACATTAACAGTGCTGTCAGTATGTCAGGTAACATAGCATCAAATGGTACTCTATAAGTGAATAACGAATTGGAAGGAATATGGAAGGAAGAGGTGTGTCCTAATTACATATTACTTCAATGTTTGCCTGAATGGACCGATAAAAAACACAAAAAACCTCAGCCAGTTAGTTGGTTTACCAGCTGAGCTTCAAAACTGACATGTGTCAAATTCAAGACAGAAACAGTGTCGTCTGTGATACCTTCCTTTGTATTCCGAGTTTATATATCGTATAGGTAAGTCAGAAAATTCTATTGAATAAAGGAATAATTAATTGGTCAAATGTTTGCTTCAAAATAACTCCCGTTTTGAATACTGAGGGAAAGTTATAAAGTCTTCTTTAATACACATTCAATTCATGTGACACTTTCCAGGTAAGAATCAAGCATTCAAATGTTATAGCAGAAACACATTTTATACAAAATTTAGTCACAAATGAGATTAAGAGTTTATGTAGTGAAATTATGATTAACAAACTGTTCTTTACAGTGCACAGTGTTTGAAATTTTGATATTACTTGGCAGACAATGAAGTTACCTATTTTATGAACCCATTAATTTTATTACTGTATACAAGACTGTGCTGGAATCAGCTGAGATTCTTTGTCATGTATTTACGTGGAAGAATGTTTCTGGTTTGGACTCCGGCCAACCTTCAGATATTAACTATATTACAGTGTAGAACAATTTTAAAAAATTAAAGGAAAATGAAATGAATTTTGTGTGGTTTGCCACATGTTAATGCATGTGTGTCACAGATGGCTAAGACAATGGCTGTCATTTACAGCGGTTCCTGTTATTGGAATTTCAGGTTCCTTATATATGCAGGGCCAAATTTTTAGTAACAGTAGGTAAAAATCCCCTGCACTTTGGAGATCACGTCCATGGACCAAGAATTGTAAAACAGAAAATGTAAATATGTAATATGTCCACCATCTTGCATGGATTTAGGCTGTCACAACACAGCAGTTTACTTCTCTGTTCTTCTGGATTGTGGTGCTGCATCACTGTGTGTTTGCTGCCCAATGTCATGTGATAACGTAGTGGTCTCGTTTTCAAAGGTCAAATGTCCAATAAATATACCGGACATTCATCCCTCATTTGCCATTTTATTTCAAGCCCCTGCTCATGATGCAAGTTGTATTTGTAAAAAAATACTCTACAGACCAACCTGATCATACTTAACCCATATTTATTTCATCTCTTTTTCAAGAGAAGTTGCACACTGAAAGGGGAATTCTGCTTCAAACTGATCATGGATATTTAAGAGCTTCCTGCAATAAACTTCTGTTGTTTGTACATGAAAGTACCACAAATTTATGTGCTTTGTATATTGGACTAACAGTGTCTTGCATGCATATAGGCTGCACAGTCCATGCAGACTTTCCTCCAAGGCTGCGCATACACAAGAAAATTTTGCTGGGAGTGTCTGTGAGGACGTATGTGATGTCTAACATTGTGGGCAGCTAGAAATTGACAGATGAAGCATTGAGAAGGTATGGTGCTGACTGGCCAGGACTCTTGGCCATGATATCTGACACATAATACCCGCAAGGAAATTCCTTGGGGGTATTATGTGGCCAGTGAGTAGAGCTGACTTCTGTGCCATCATAGTTGTGTCGAATGTCAAAGTAAGGATCGAAGCCCAACATTCCATCCCCCCTCTGAGTCTTCATGACTTGTGATGCGAAAGCGTTACCTTTTATGTTCATTTGCAACATCAATTTAATTGATATTTTCTTTATTTGCCAGCCTAAATATCAACGATTTTGCTAAAATGCGTGACGTATTGGACAGTATCCTCTGTCTTCATAAAAAATAATTTTTGTAACAACTGGATATTCTTGTGCACTCTATTACAAACTATGAAACTAGTTGTGGGGTACATTTTTGTAATACATTTTCAAATGCGATGTGTTAACTATAGAAAGTAGACCATTCCCCATATAGCTCAAGATATAAAGCCACAAGGCTGCTATTTTATTATGGATTATACAGCAAAGTAAAAAGCTCGTGAATTGTCTACCCTTGGTAAGGAATTACACATATTTCATTTATATCTTGCTGTATGCAAGAGTAATTTCTAAGTTAATGTAAAAGGCAGGAATCTGTTTCTCATTTCTTAGCTTTCTGTCAGATTTCAAACTCAGCAGTACTTAAATCATTATGACAAGAATGGATCAAAATTTTAATTACACAAGTATAAATCCCTTTAAACCTTCTGAGTGGCAAAGTAAATTATACAGAGATAGGCACTTGGTTCTGTGAATAAACCCTTATATTTATTAATAAGGGTTTCAGTTGATTGAAGAGATGATGTATTCTGGATAACATTTGGTTATAAGATCTCTGTTCTTATGGAATGTGGTTCTGCATCACTAAGTGACTGGTCATTCAGACTCTCGAAGATGAGTTCAGAATGCCATCTTGAAATGGTCACCAGGCAACCGGGGACATAGCTTCACATTCTAAAGAACAGTGATGTAAATTGCACTACTGTAAAAGCCTAAAACTCTCAGAACATGGTTTTAATGTACAAATATAAAAAATCAGAAATCAGATCCTTTTAGTATCACAAGAAATTTGATGCCTCAAATAAATGGTTAAATTCATATATTTTTGTGTATATAAGATGTTTGATAATAACATATCCTTGCATTCATATATAAAACATGTTTAAAAATGTTAACTTAGGGAGTTTGATAGCTCACTCAACACTCTTCACAAATTTATAGCTTCCAGAATTTAAAGAGTTAGAACAGCATTAGCAATCTGGACCAAGTCATTATGTTCTGTCAACTTTGTACAGCTGTTCATATAGTGGCTTCTCTTTATTGTTAATATCGCTTTGTATTTGAAATATAAATTATTTTGAGCTAGACTGTCATGTTAACCACATTAAAGTGTGCTTCACATATCGACGCACAAGTTACATGGAAGTAATATTATATTTTTCAAGTCTTGTGTACTAAGGAGTTAGTTAACAGATAATAATTATGTACATACAAAATTGAGCAACGTAATGAGATAGGGCATTGAGGTATATAAACATTTAAAAGTGAATGATTAAGCAAGGGTGGGAGAATGATTTGAGTTGCCTTTCTCTTTCAAAATTTTATACGAAACTTTCGCTGTTCTTGGATAACTCATTCTATTCAAAGTCGTCCAAAGCAAAGAAATGTGCAAAGAGGTAGCTCCGTCCTTGTGGTGACATCTATATGTGTAGTTTAGAGTAAAGCATATTCAGCTCAAGAAATCTTTCATTTAGAATGTTATTTTGAATTGCAGACAGCATAAAATAACTGAGGTAGCAATAGGTGAATTCACTGCACTGATGTTGTGTGTTTGATTAGGCTGATAATCTTGACTGTGGATAGCTTCAGTATTTTATTTCCATTGAGATGTCTTTTGTCCCTTTGTAAGCAGTATATTCTCAGTAGGAAGGATTTGTTTTTAATGTATGCAAGTGTATACACTACTATGTGTATACTGTGCTGTACAACAAGTAATTTTCAGGTTATTTAACTTGAGATACTTTTATAATGATATCAATTACGGTAATTGTTTATTCTCATATTTACATAACTCTTTCATTTTAGAGTTATGTATATGACCTTAAGTAGTGTAGGAGATGGGATCACAGAGTCGGGATAATGACTCACCTATTGTATTGTATTGTAATTCATTTTCATTCTACAAATCCAAAGGGTTACAAAAACACTTGATATGGAACATGTCAGAAAAGTACAATATAAAGCATAAATATAAAAGAAAATAATATAAAACACATAAATATACTAGAGACCATTGAGGGCCCAAACAAGCACAACATGTTACACAAGTCCGGATGAAATACACATGTGCAAGAGACCTTGACCCCCATGTTGTTACTATGTATTCGACAGTTCTTTTAATATTACATCAAAAAGAACTGTGATATTTACAACGATCTGTCATCAGAGATCAATCCAGATCCTCTACATTAAGAGTCACCAATTGGTAGTGAGTTTTCATCTTCATTTTCTTCTAGAAGGGCTGGGAACATTTTATTGATATTTAGAATACTTTACTCTCATTGCTTTTCAACTTCGCCTTATAATATGCCATTTGAAAATTCAAGAAAACCAGAACGAACTTAGATTACAGGGATGCTGAGGACAGTCTAGAGCAAGTGCTGACGAAAGCGTTTGTACCTAATGGGGAGACAATATTGGAGGCTGGAGTGAATTGAAAGATATGCAGCTCATGATTTGTACTGCTCGACAGATATTATTAGAGTGATTAATTGGGAAGTACTGCATGGGCTGGCATGAAGTACACATGAAAATACAGAGAAATGCTTGCAGGAGTTGACTTATAAGAGCTAAAGTAATGAGACCACTTTGAAAGAAAGAAGATGGAAAGTAAAAAGCTGGTTTTTTCACTGTCTGGATACAGGCACGAGGCGGGCTCTTTTAGAGAATGTAATAATTGTTCTGCTTGCATTAAAGAAGAGAACTTTCTGGACCAAGTCAGGAACTATTAGCTTCTCAAAGAGGGCCTTGCTTGTCAGATTTACTTGTCTAATAGCATTTCGACTTCTTATTAAGAAGGGCCAGGATCAACCACTCTGAGCGAGATATTTAGTTTTCCCGTTTTCTTCTATGCGTACTTGTACCTTGAAAATAGAGGCAGTTGATCCCTTCAGAAAAGTACATTGTATCAAACCCAGAACCTATATCTACATCATAATTCTTGTTAAAACCTTGTATTTTATTTATTTATTCATTCATTCACTGATAAGTCCATGAAATTGCTATAACCCCTGTTCGCCTGTTTGTCAACGCGAAATTTAGGGATCTAATGCAGAGTTGGAATTTGAGGTAGACAAAGTTGTGCAGGTGCAGGATTTTCTCCGAATAGGTCCGTGCTGCCTTTCGACCTGCCTTTCATTCCTTCACAGATCCTTTCCTTCTTCTCTGAGCAGTGTCATGACCATCAGCTGGTAGGTTAGGCAAGTATCAATGTCTCATTGCCAAGAGGTTTCTTCTTGCCTAGCGACTACCTTAACATTAGAATTAGGTGGTTGTTTCTGAGATTATATGACGATTCCTAAATGAAGACATTATAGGGTGTCAATTTAAGTGGGAAAAATTATTGGCTACCTATTTGGAAAAGGCAGCCATAACTCCTTTCAATGTATTATCCCAGAATTCGGTTGGACAGCCTGACGAAGACAATGAAAAGACGTACAGTCATTACTGCGGGGAGCCGAAATGAAATTGGAGGAGACTATCTGTAGAGTACCAGCGTAGAGACTTGCAGGTACACCAACCTACATAATGAACAACAATCTGTGACCCAGTGATTGTACGACTATAAATATTACTCAGCTCTACGGAACTATTGAACGCTTACAACCTGATAAAGCCATGAAATATCAGACATTTTTGCATATTCACTTATTGAACCACCGACATACGAGTACATATATTTCTGCTCTGCCGATGGACGTCATTGCAAGAGCCAAGTCTGTAATTATGCAGCCTTGCTTTCTCCTTGCTGCTAGCTGGCTGACCTTGTGACACATATCATGCCTCTTTTCTATAGAACATTGATGTTTTCGTTGTTACACTAACAGATTAAAAGATGCAGAAGAATATATTTCTTTCAGAAGCAGTCGCAATATTTCGGACACTTGGAATGCATACCAGGAAGCAATGTACAGGGAGCAAGAACACTAAAGTATTAAGTGTATTAGCACAATAGTGATCTGTTTCTGTCTGCAGTTTCAGCTAATTTAGAATCTGATCACGTAGCCGGAACATTTGCTTAGAAATTTAGGTTTAAGCCATTTACAAAACTTAAAGAGGTCGAGTTGGTGCTGTGGGGGTCAATATTAATCAGTACTGTGTAATTTATATCATTGAATATAATTATCTCCCCTGCTTTGATGAAAGTATTGTAAAACATCTGTGAGATAATTTTGTATGTGCATACTCTAGGCCTAATATGTAGTTAATATTTCTATACTTTCCTCATATGTATCAAAAATCACACATTTCATTAAATTTGTGCGGTAGGCCTTTTTGTGTGTATGTCTGATATATATCACAGTCGTACAGCTGAAGGTGGGACTATTTATATAGGTATGTGGACAGGTAAATAAATTTCTATAAGGTTGTGCCAGTTTTTTCAGTGTTCTGAACTTTGTGACTTCTACAATATTCTCTCTACAATTATGCACTATGGGAATTCAGACACTAGGTAAAAATGCAAATACATTTTATCTGCCGTCATGTTTGTTTACGTATAGAACGAACATGGAAATCCTCAGTTTGAATACATCATAATTTTCATCTTACCTAATATCGACCATAATCCACTGAATAAATTGTATTCCTTATAGAGATAGTTTGAGAGTATTTACACATCTTCAGTTAATTTGGTTATCAAACCATACAAAGTCCTTTCTTCACTTTTTTCATTTTAGGGCATAAGACTGTATTTAACCTGAGACTTTCTTAATATTAATCTTGTATCGTAATTACTAAAATAATTGGGTTGATTGTCAACCACAACTTAATATATATAAGTTCTGCCTGAGGATGGGGATGGAGTCAGTCCCCGAAACGTCTTAACTTTTAAACCATTTGACGCGGCTGATGGCCCGAGAAGACTATATTGATTCACAACTTAATATGTTTGCCTGAGTCAAGGATCAAAATTGAAGAAATTAATTCTAGAACCCACATGTAGCCTACCTAGCCAGTACTGAATTGTTATAGTGAAAAGAAAAGCTCTTTACATGTGTACCAGCCTATCCCTATATAGACGTTTTATATTAATTTTGAGATACTCAGTATAAAATATCTCAATTAATGGATGTTCTGGAGTCAGAGAATCCAGTTGCCATGTTCATAATTGATTGTTATAGAACCAAATAACTGCTGAAATAAAATGCATAATGTTTAAAAAAGATCAGAAAATGTAGTGAAGTGAGAGTAGGTAATTTTAAAGTTTCCATTTACCTTAAACATATGTTCTTAGCTCATATTAAACACAGATTTTTAATTGAGTGAACATTATCTTTAAAACTGTAATACTCACTAATATGATTTTAGTTACTAAATCAAGGAATTTTATTTTATTTTGAAGATTTGTGTTCTTTCTTCCATAAGACTCATTTGTTCTCAGAACAAGAATCAAATTGTGCGTAATCTTAGAAACTATTAAACAAATTATTCTAACCTTTATGAATGTGTTAATTTTAACTGTGGAAATAGTTGTATGCTGATTTATATCAGACGGTATGTTTTTAAATTATGTTTGGAAACATACGTCCGTCTACCAATAATATATTAGTACAACTGAGTGAGCTGTTTCCCTCGTTTTTTGTTACCAGCACTAAGTTTTTGAACATACAGGTAAACTCTTCTTCATTTCTCATGCTGTAATTTGTGTTTAATGTATGCATATACAACTGCACAAAACTCGATCTCCAATATGTACTGTGCATGGACTATGAAACTTACTTTTGCTTGACAAATTGTGATGCCTTCTGTCATGCACCATCAGTAATTTCTTAACTTGTTATTAAATCACAAAGCCAAGTAGTTCTTGTGCCGAAACACCATTCCAATACAGTCCGGACGTAAGGTGTTCCATTTAATTTGTTTACCTTACCATCATGGTAAAAGCTTTGGTACCCATTTCAGAGAAAGTTTGATGGGCCCCAGACTCATTTTAAACATAGCAGAGAAATGACAAATCAACTTCTTGCGATGGTATGAACTATATTCTCCAGTCCTCTGCCAGTAACTTTAGGACCAACTTACATGAGCTTGTATGGGATGCGTTGTTAAGGACCGTGTAATTGAAATTCTATAGGCCTACATCGTATCATAATTAGCACGATATGAAAGTTTTTATTAAAATTGGAAACATCCAGCCATCTAAAAAATTAGTATATATTGCTGCAGTGTACTAGTGTTGAGATCTTTACCAATTTCATATCTACCTGTGGCTTACAGGAAATTTCTTTTTCGAAACATCCACTAGAAAACAACCGTTTCTTTTTCTAAATTTGTCATGAAACAGCTTGCATATTGCCTCCTGTCTTTTCTCATTTGTTGCTGATAGATTCGTGAAAGAGAGAGTAGAATATATGGCCTTAAGGTTAAATGGAACATAATAAGATCTGTTTAGAGCATTACAATTTTAAGGTGTTGATAATTGGGATATGGACCAATTGGGAAAATATGAAAAACTAAATAAATGGAATTGTATTGAAGTGACCACATGACCTGCTAGTTGTTGTTGTTGTTGTTGGCGGTTGTAAAACAAGAAGATCTTAAGACTGGAAGCAGTTTACATACTCCACTGAGCGTCACAAACATCCCTGAAGCTATAAATTTACTCCCAAAAATAAATGTTTTAAAAAAAGGTAAAACCTGGCCTGGCCAACCTGATGTGAGTGTAGCAGTGGCCATGCCTTGCCGACTGCAACTGTGTACGGCGTTTGGCAGCTCAGCTGGCAAGTTGTCTGGTGCTTAAATAAGGTCATTCTAAAACATCTGTCAGCAGATGTATTGGTAACAAAAAACCAAGTTGGTTCTTGGTTTTTTTATATATACGAGATGCACGGTGAAAACAATATTAAAAGTATTGGTAACACTTCCCCACCACCATGATAAGAGGCCGGCTGTGGAACATAATCAACATGACTTTCCATGTGAGAACACTGCGTGAGAGTGAAGCTGGCTGCTCACAGCTGTCAAGTTAAGGGCAGTAAACTGTATGCCTTTATGGCGTGTTTGATAGCCAGAGACAGGTGTTCACTATAGTGCATGGTGCGACTTGGCTTCTGGCTGTTGCCAAGTCGGCCTGTAGGGCGACAATGTAAGTACATCCGGCCGTTTATGACTCCACTGTCTCTTTTAACGGTTGTTTCCTTATTATTACAGACACGAAGCGTCAATGACACCTGTCAGTTTACTGCTTTCTTGTCTGTTTTTGCATTAAATGATTGATGCTGAGCTGTTTCTTCAGCCTCAGCTCCCACCTCACAAATAACACAGGCTCTAAACCTCTATTGTAAATATCGTAACCGTGGTGTGGCTGAATCGCGCGAACACATTAAATATAGGGAGATATAATTTGGCCATGACATGTTTTATAATTATATGAACCAGTGTGGAGGAACTTTCCACTTATTTACAGGAGATCCAAAGAAATTGAACAAGGGCCCAGCAGTAACTTTCCACATGTTGGTATTCCGATATTGGCACTTATAATTAAGACGCGATGACATGTCTAGTAGTTAAGAAACTGTGTAATGATGGGCAGCATTTCAGATCCAAATGAGTCTTACAGACAACGAAGGTGCGTTTATTGGCTGCAGTGAAACTGGCCGGAATATTTCCTTTCTAGTATTTCATCCGTTACCATCATTAAAATGAAACAAATATATTCAAATACTGACTTCTTATTTTGTCTTTCCCTAAAGTCTTCCTAACTAAATGGGTATTTTCCTATTATTTCTGTATGTGTATTTTATAAGACCACATTTATGAGGCTGGTTCATTTCCAATTCTTTATTTTGCGCCGCTGTCTTTTTTTATTGTGGCGTTTAATGGGTAGCTTGATATGTCAAAACCAATCAAGGAAAATACACGCCTCACTGCTTTAATACAATTCACTAACAAGAACAGACCTACTGAACGTACAGAGTGGTTTCACATATGCTTGCCAGTTGTCTCACGTACCAGAACGTCAAGCCGGTTCAGTATTTCCATAAGAATCTGCCGCGTTTCATCCGAGTTTGAATCCAATTTTTTCTCCAGTTTTTCCTGTCGCAATTGCAACGCCGACAATTTCTCTGTAAACATGTCCCATTTTTCTTGACTTCTGGATGATTCCCGTTCCTTATTACGCTGTCTTTTCTTATCGATTATACTTAATAAAGGTTGAAGTTGAATGGACCCGATTGATTTCGACTTGTTTGGATACAGTTTCCGAACATTGTTTGTGAGTTTCACATTACATATAATCCGACTCGGAAGTAGCCTGAAAAATTCATCAATTTTTGATATTAATCTTACTCTTTCCACAAGACTCAGCGTTTCTGCTTTGTTATTGATCTTCTTTGTATCACCAACGGCCAGGCCGTTCAACAAGTTCAACAAAATAATCCCCATCAGGACAACAAATAACAAGAATATCACATGACTTGTAACTTTAAAAATATTAAAAGATATGTTGGAAGCCTCATATTCACCCGAGAACATAACGATCGTTTTTAGGAAAGACAAGAGGGGATTAGAGAACATTGGGGTTCCGTCCAGTTCACAGCTTCCTCTGAAAAGTACGTAGAAGCTAAGGGCGAATGCTATCAGCAGCAGAACATAGCCCGCCATGAAGCTCAAGAATGTCAAGGTGACTGTTTTGAGCATCTTCAGTTTTACCGACGGCTGCGGCAGTCGCCCTGACAACAGCAACAACTGCAACCACCCCAGGAAAAGGGCGACCGCGGCGGAGTGGAGCCTTATCATCTCATCCGTCACCAGACCAGAATATGATGTTAAAGCAGCAATGATCAGCAATATCTCCAGACAGTTCTCCAGTGACACTATGTAGACCAGTCGATGTACAATTAGCTGAAATATCTCTCTTACAAACAGAAAAATGAAAAAGACCGGTAAAAAATACCACATGATTTTCAGAAAGTCGTCTTGTTTGTGAGATGTGGTGATACCAATCTTTGGTTCATGCCTTAGTATAGAGTGTTCGTAAATCCTGGATGAGCGAGTAATGTTGCAGTCCACAGCACGGGTATCGTAGGATTCAAAACGTAGAATGTACGCAGTCAAGATAAGCACGAATGTAACATAGACAGCCAAATCAAAATAGAAAAACCACCTGATTTTTTGCCATTTTAGGGTCAAGAATGTTGATATTACCGGATATCTCAGTAGGTCCCTAAGATCCTGACTATCAGCCATACTTAGAGAGAGGTTCCAAAGCAAACGTGGATATTTGAACTCCAGACTGTACTCCTTACTTTTTACCGGTTTGTCTTCACTCATCAAGCAGTCGTCTAGGATCTCCTTTAGTATTGGTAAACTGGCTGGTAACAATATTTTACTGCCCTCTTCAAATACTTTGACGTCAGCACCGTTCATTAGTAAGAGCATTGCCCTGTCCTTGAACCCGCGTTCCACTGCATTGCAGAGAGCAGTGTTCCCCGAACTGTCCCGATCGTCGACGCCAATCCTTGGATTGTTTTGGGGGCTCAGGATCAACTTCAAGCAATTCTCTATTTTATGCTTGTCACCTGGTTTCCTTTCACTTACACCGGCCAACCAGTGAAGAATTGTCCGGTCTTCATTATCTTTCACACTAATATCTGTAACATTCACTTCCAGAAACATCTCCAGCAGCTCAAAATTTCCACTCCGAGCTGTCGCATGTAGCAAAGGCATACCCGTAGTACGGTTACTGATGTTCGGATTTGCACCATTCTCAAGAAGAAGTTCGACAAACCTTTTACGATTCTTTATCTGGCAAGCAATTTCTAGTAAAGAGCAATAGTAAGGTTCATCGTACCAAGGGTTAGGGTTAGTTGGACCGAGATTTTCACGAAAAGTGCCAAATTCATCATGCTGAAGTGAAGCAAGCAGTTTTATGTCTCTCTCAGATGAACCCAGGCTCTCCATTAGAGCTGCCGGGAGAAGTGGCTGTAGTTCTGGGTACGTCTGCATTATAATTTCCCTCACAGTGTGTTCGCTATCTCCTGGGTAATAATCAAGGTAAAGGCGATCAGATGACTGATGCTTCAACATACGCTCAACACACGTCTTGTTAAGGTGATGTACAGCAAGTCCTATTGCAGTGTAACCCTTCTTGTTGGGCATGTTCACTTTTATGTGCTGGCTCATCAACGGATCAATGCAGTTGTATAAATCACCATCTGTGTCGCAAAACAGAGAAGCTGATAGAACTGCGCAGTGCAGATCTGTGTTTCCATTCTCATCAGTGACGTGAACATTCGTCGTCGGATCCCTGAGCAATGAGGAGAGCTTTTTGACGTCGCAGTCATCAATTGCCAAAAATATTGGTTTCTGGCTCTGCATATCAATTTCACAGTTCTCAGCAGACTCTGTCCTTTTCAGCACATGCGAAGTCAAAGCGGCTGCTTCTTCATTTGTCTCGATGTCACCCATTGTTTGCTGGTGTAAAAAAGAAGACACAAATAATGTAACTAAAGTTCTTCTAGAAACCTAATTCTTTAGAGTCGCTAGTAGAAATAATATTATTATTATCACTTACTAATCCTACTCTTCTTCTACTACTACTACTACTACTACTACTACTACTACTACTACTACTACTACTACTACTGTGGGCCGGATTAGCGTAGCCGGTATAGCGACTCGCTTCGGGCTGGACGGTCCGGGGATCAAAGCCTGGTGGGGCGAGATTTTCCGCCCCCGCCCATAAAGGCCTGGGGGCCCACCCAGCCTCCTCTAAATGGGTACCGAATTTCTTTCCGGGGCTAAAGCGGCCCGGGCGTGGCGTTGACCACCAACCCCCAGCTAGCGTCGAGGTTAAAAGAAGAATAGAGCTATATCTCTACTCCCTCTCTGGGCCTTCATGGTCTGTTCTGGGGTGAACTTTACCGTTACTACCTCTACTACTACTACTACTACTACTACTACTACTACTACTACTACTACTACTACTACTACTACTACTACTACTAACTACTACTACTACTACTACTACTACTACTACTACTACTACTACTACTACTACTACTACTACTACTACTACTACTACTACTACTACTACTACTACTACTACTAACTACTACTACTACTACTACTAACTACTACTACTACTACTACTACTACTACTACTACTACTACTACTACTACTACTACTACTACTACTACTACTACTACTACTACTACTACTACTACTACTACTACTACTACTACTACCCACTACACTACTACTACCACTACTACTACCACACTACTACTACTACTACTACTACTACACTAATAGTACTCCAAAACCGTTAATACCAAATTTATTATATACTTGTATTATCTGATAATGACACCGGATTTGAGTTTTCAATCTTGAACTTCAATGGTGCTTTCTTTCTCAAGTATCGATGTGGAAGTTTTCCATTGCAACAAACACGAAAGCAAAAACTTGAGTAATAACTTGTGTGAAAATTATTTCATAAACCGTACTGTCTTCCAAAAATGAGGGTAGAACATACAGCGTGTTATCTGAATGCGTTTGGAAACATAATTTTGAGGAGAAGAGTAGGAATTCAGGGACGTTAAATGTAGGAAAAGCAGAGACATTTACACAGTAACGAGTTTCACGATCCATTCTTTTCTACTAATGCTATTACGACTCGATTAAGAGGGAACTCTGAGGCAGGATGTGTAACACCCATAACAGAAAT
Organism: Reticulitermes speratus; assembly: GCA_021186555.1. NCBI lineage: Eukaryota > Metazoa > Arthropoda > Insecta > Blattodea > Rhinotermitidae > Reticulitermes > Reticulitermes speratus. The sequence goes on along the minus strand of JAJKFL010000007.1, from coordinate 24,367,678 downwards.
TAGAGTAACCCACATATATTTGTGCGACTTCAAAGTCAAGGACAACATCGGAGACATATTTATTTGAATGAAAGAGAAATAAGTTTCTTATTTTATATATATATTTTTTTGAAGATCAACTGAAATGATTGGATCAGGATCAGCCACAATTCAAGGCTTCTGTAAACTTGAATTTTCTGTTTGTTATGAGATGATCTTTCCAGGTTTTTTAAATGTGTTATTTAGCGATACTTGCATTTGCTGAAACAACCTATAGGACCGGATTCAAAGAATGGGTTTGGCGAAATGACACGTATATATTGACAGTGGAACCTGAAATACACCGAGAAAAACGTAATCGAGTACCACTGCTTGTGACGCAAATGGAAACCGCTCCTGCTCGACCACGAGCCGGAGACTATCCATGTGAGCCGTGGCACGGTCTCGTATTCTGCGTTGTTTCCGCTTCGGTTACATACCTACACAAACACAAACGCAAACACTCACCTGCAGGCTCGTCGAGGGCTAGTAGGTTTTTTTTTATGATGATATTTTTAAAAGTGAAATAAATGGAAGTAAGTGACACGGTGCTGTCGGGTAACGTGTAAGTCAGAGGCTGATCTCCACCCAGAGAATTTAGTAGCAGATGTTACTGAAATGTGTGTTAGCGTCAGACTTACAAGAAGTAAACTCAGGGAAACCTTTCATTATATCGAATTTTACTATCCATAATTATTTATGTTACACTTTAGCACTTGAATTCCCACAGTCACCCCTATAACACAGATATTGAATGTTTTGCTACATAGTTATATACGTATTATATATAGTATGAATATCACAAATTACCATCAAACGCATTGCCCATGTAAATTATTCAGGTATGCAAATTTAATCCCAAAATTTTATGTATGAAGGAATTAGTTTACGAAAGCATACTTTACTGGAATAGTTACTGTTACTAATAATTTGTATGTTTAAATATGTAGAAATTTTAGTCTTAATTTATGGAAAAAATTTTACGGCAATCCTCTCCAAAACAAAATTGCAAATTTTTCGCTTGTTGGAAACGCTTGCCTTCGAAAGCGAAGAAGTTTATTTGCACTCGAATTTTAATTAAGGCCTTTTTAATGATTGGTTGTCCCTGCACGATTTCTGTGCTTCTGAATATTCAGTCAATCAGACAGTTGAGTACGCAAAATCCGTTATTCTCTCCATAGACCACGGTTTAATCACGTTTTGGGGGTAGCTGACCAGTGAGTCGTCACGGGGTCGTTAGAGGCGACGTAACTGGGGCCTTCCCACAAGATTTGGTATATGCAGTTAAAGTTGTCAGTTAACGAAATTCTGACTTCCTGGTGACACTGACACTCAGTTACTACATGACATGTACATATCTGTACCTCCAGCCTGTATTTTCATTCGCTCAGCTACAAAACTTAGAAAGGAACTTCTCTGAAGTAGCTCGTTACCCTGTCTTTCCTACCGAAATATGATTACTACGTTGAATGGCATAACATCACTTAATTAATCTTTCTTCTGGCAAAGGCTTTCCCTGGATTTGAAATCAGACTGCCCTGCTGCAGATATGTTTTCCTCTTATTGAGATAGTGTTGAATCACACGATAAAATAACCTGCCTAATATATAAGCCAGAGCAAATAGTGTCGTTTAGAGGAGAACTACTTTGGTCCGTTTGTATTCTGCTGGAATCGCAATATATTATATCAGATTCTAAGGCAAGTTTTTAACTAACGTACCGCAATATATAACCTGTATTGAATATCCCATTTAAGGGAAACATAGTTGTGTGTGGACTGAACTCCCGCATAGAAAACGTTTAATTCTAACAAAAACCCCAAAGACATTAGAATATTCCCACATTATATATTAAGTTTCATTGTTGAGATTCTACAATAATTCATTTTAAGTTTTCAGAGGACTCAACATAAAATGAATTAAATTAACATGAAAACAAGCACTTCAAAGAGAGATTTCGTGCGCAGCATTTAGTGGGTTATGTACCTTATCAGAAGCAGAAGATTCAGTGTAAATATACCAAAGATTGTGAGAAAATGCAGCCCGTTTATAGTTCTACTACGTGGCCTTGTCTTGTAAACAAGAATAGTTGTAAGAAGAATAATAACATATGTTACAGAAATTACATACAGATCCCTAAATACACACGCCAGAATAAACCAAGTATTCACACTTGAAAATTCTGCACAGTGTTTTTACTGTAAAGCATAGGCATGGAGTTTGTTGATTGTAATGATCACGACGACACTGAATGCAACAGTACGAAAGATAACAAGTATGGAAATTGTTTCACAAATCACAAAACGTTTCGAAAATGTGGGAAGAACATAATGTCTGTAGTTTCGGAATTTTAGAAACAGTTATGAGGAGAATAATAGGACCTGAGGCAGCTTAAGAGAAATAAACCAATGAAAACTATATAAGAATGAACTCCTATGTTCATACCGTTCTCTTAATTTTACTGCTGTGACTTGAAAAAGAAGGATTTATCAGCAGGATATCGATCACCCATAAGAAGAACGAGACGTATATGCAGAATGTGTACGACTAATTAAAGGTTAACGGCCAAGTGGAACACATAAGCTTCTGAGTAAAGCCATAATGTGGTAATTTTTATTGTATATGTCCATTTTGAAGATGTGAAAAAGACTGGCTTGACTGAGCATCTGCCAAAACACAAAGGTTTTTGAACTGGATTTGTGTGTTAATGAAAATATGTTTGTTCCATTTGTTTTCCACTTTTGGTTGTTTTGATTTCATTCTTCTAGGAAAGCATGTCAATACAGTAATATTATTTGCCTAATGATAAGTTCAGAATAAACACTTTGGCATTCGATGATTCAGTCACACTCAACACGTGTTTCATTTAAAAGTATACCGAAAATTTAATAATATATCACATTAAAAGTCCCAACTTTAGTGCGGATGTACTATATTATGGAGAGAAGGGATTGCTGCTGTCACAAAGTGAGCTGTATTGAATATCCCATTTAAGGGAAACAGTTTTGAGTACGGATTGAATTCACGCCTAGACAACATTTCTTTCTAACAAACCTTTCCATTGTAACTAGAATATTTCCAGGTTGACACTTAAGTTAACTCACCGGCTTATAACTGATCTCCCAGAAATCCCTGTTTATGTTTTCACATGTTTTAAGTCTTGGCCTTCTTACTGGCCTTCATCTAATAAGCATCACTACCAAATTTTCTACGCATTCGATCTTTACATTTCCCACGGTATCATTCCAGATTTTATCCTAAAATGTTGAAATTTTTCCTGTTCGTAGTTCAGAAAGACGTCAGTGGTGCACATGTGGGAATGGAAGCATAGCTCCACCTATTCTTAAACTTTGCACTAGATTTAGGAATGTTGTTTAACAGAACACAAAACCATGTATACACAATGATAACAGATAACCTACTGTGTAGGGCCTTACTGTCACAATCCTAATAATGATTAGGATAAAAGTGCAAGAAAAGTACACAGTTCTGTGGAGTGTAGTTTAAAATGATAAAATGTATCAACGGAAATAGGCAAATAGGCGTGGCAAAGACGGCACTGGTAAAGTACTTTCGAAATGCTGACGTTATCAGCTGCTAAAATAATGCGGCTCCAGCCGTGATTATGGCACGTACGACGCTATTCCCTATATCACTGGCATTCGACTAGACTTTGGGAAAGACTAAAAGGTGAAACAGTGTAGAAAAATTGGAAGCCAGTTCTCCATGCAAGAAACATCCGTGTTTCAGGCGAATGTGACCGATTCTGAGCGGAGAGACTATCGAAATATGTCGCCAGGCTTATGGGTCCACTCCCAGTTCAAGGCAGGCAAAAAGAATTTGATGCTCTGGCTGCTTTACCCCCGAGAAAGAAACACAGGATACCCTTTGAATAGGGAACGTACTGAGCTTCGGGGCAGTCGAGAACCTTTGGGTAAAGAAAATTTTCTTTTCCTTGTCGAAAATTTAAAGACATTTCTTTGGCCTTCCACCTATTATCCTCGTGGCTATAATAACCAAGACGTCTAGTAGTTATTAAATAAATTACAAGTCTTTTCATTATTCAGCCTCCTGTTTTACTCCTGAATTCAGAATCCTGTTTTCAAAATATATACAGTACTTTGAACACTTCCTTAGCTATTAGAGTTTAGATTTTATTCCCCATAACAGCCAACTGACAAACTTAAGTAAAAATAACGCTGAATTGTCAAACAGGGAGCGACAGCAACATGTCTTGAAAAGAGTGGCTCCTCCTTGCTGCCAAACAAGTTAATTTCAACGTTCTCTGTTGCTAGATTTTCTGTCACTCAGACGAAATAACGGAGGGCAGCACAGAAACTTAGGCTATTACATCCTCTTTCCCCAGGTCAAAGATCTGCAGACAGAAAAGACTTCCTTGCAGGTGCGCACCCAGAATTTTGCATTGTGGGGGGGGGGGGGGCATCCTGAGGCTATACATAATTTATGTTTGATTTTAAAAATTGTTATAAAACTCTTGTTGTAAATACAACATAACACTGTTTGCAACAGCATTTATATACATACAAATATAACTACATGTTCCATGACTCAACCACATTGTCCCATCTTCTTGGTTTATAATTTTATTAATTTATTTTTCAAAATTCTAATGTACTAGTCATCAGGCGGTTTCAGTGACTGATTTCAGCTGAACTTTTGATGTCGTAGTATCTACAAAAATTTTTTTTTTAATTTCGGTTTTGTGGGGGTTAGGGGGGCTGTAGCCCGGCAGCCCCCCTTGGCTGCGCCCCTACTTCCTTGAGAAACTAACATTTAATCAGCCTGTTCAAGGTGTAACATGTTTTGCTGGATACTGTATGTTCATTATTGTGTCCACAACAGCCTGCCTCAGTATCCTACCTTCAGCCGCACTAATCCAGGGCACATCCTTAAATATTAAGCAATTTTTAAATCCCCCCACCATAATTCCATCTTCTATGCGGCCACTGCATTCTAGGTTTCCAAATTGAAATATATATTTTCTTATTTATACCATTCGTATTATGCACACTCTCGGTCAATATTTATGTACGAGTATAGGAATCCTAATAATATTTAGTTAAGTGTGAAAAATTTTAGACTTCTAATTGTGTTTCTCCAAACTCCTGTTATTTCCTCTCCCTTAATTCCTAATTTTTTCTCAGCACACTTTTCAAACATTCTTAACCTACTTTTATTGCTCCATGTCACTGTGTATTTTATTGTACATTTACTGATAATCATCACACCAACACATACACTTTCCATTTTACTGGGATATATCCCTACCTTCTACTTACTATACTTTCGGCCACTTTTCGGGCCATCTTGAAAGAACTTTCTTGATGATGGCTTATGTGTATTATGTGGGGCTTGCTGTTTGCTGTCGATACAAAATGGACTGTATTGATTGTGCCATTTGAGGGAAACAGCTATGGTTGTTAAATGAATCCCTTTCTATAAAATCTTAAATCTCATAATCCTTCCCAACGTCATTAAAATGCTTTCACGTTAAATTTTAAATTGAATTGTTCAAACGTTGCAGGTGCTCAGTGATGCTTTTCCAGAGATGGCAAAATATGTTCCTTTTGTTGGTATTTTCTAACACGAACTAAATTGAAGTAAAATTAAAGTAACAAAGAGAGATTTCTTTCGCACCATTTTATCAGTTAACTACGTAACTGGAAACAGAAGATTCTACATCACTATAGGAAATACAGGTCATTGTGAGAAAATCCAGTCCAATATAATAAATTTACACGGAATTATTTTATAATCAAATTTTTTGAATCCACCAATTTCAATTTCTTTCCGTTCTTACTTACAGTACTCGGTTTTGCATCCATCACTGGAGGTCCTAATAGTTGCGTCTTCTATGACACAGATTAACATGACTTTGAATAAACTGCTGCGCCTTAATAGCTATACATGCATCTAAAGTGGTAATGTGCACATACTGACAAAGTACCATTTATATGCTTTTGGTCGTGTTACTAATGTGTGGAAGGGGACGTGAGAATTCTCCGCCCACTTCAAATAAAACTTATCTGCCAGATTACTTCATAATATTATTTGCTACTTGGATCGTCTTCGCTTTCCTTTCCCTAAAGGCGTCAGCTTTTGTATGCATTCCTTTACTCACATACCAGCACCTCTGGAGGCTTGGGATTAAGGAGAAATTTCTGTTGCTTATCGAGAACTGAAAAATATATTCTGTAATTTCAGGCTTCCGCCGTGATGTTGAGGAGGCCTGCGCTATTCTGGGGTATTACGCGGCGTCGTATGGTAATTGTAAGATTTATTTGTACTTACGTTTGTCAGTTGCCTGTTATGGGGAACAAAATCTAAACTCTAATAATTAAGGAAGTGTTCAAAGCGCTGTATATATGAGGCACACTTTGCCCTCAGGATTCTGATTTCAGGAGTAAAACAGGACGCTGAATAATGAAAAGACACACGATTTATTTAATAACAACTAGAGGTCTTGGTTATTATAGCCACTAGGATATTAGGTGGAAGGCCATGGAAATTTCTTTCAATTTTCGACAAGGAAAAATATGTTCGCTTACCCAATGGCTCTCGACCGCCCCAAAGTTCAGTACGTCCCCAATTCAAAGGGTATCCTGTGTTTCTTTCTCGGGGATAAAACAGCCGGAACATCAAACTCTTTTGGCCTGTCTCGATAGAGGACCGGACCCATAAGCCTGGCGACATATTTCGAGAGTCTGCCGGCTCCGAATCGGTCACATTCGCCTCAAACATGAATGTTTCTTGCATGGAGACCTGGCTTCCGTTTTTCTACTCTGTGATTCACCTTTTAGCCTTTCCCAGATTCTAGTCGAATGCCAGTGTTATAGGGGAATAGCGTCGTACGTGCCATAATCACGGCTGGAGCCGCATTATTTTAGCAGCTGATAACGTCAGCATTTCGAAAGTACTTCACCAGTGCCTTCTTTGCCGCGCCTATTTGGATATTTTCTTGAATACATTTTATCATTTTAAATTACACTCCACAGAAATGTGTTCTTTTCTTGCACTTTTATCCTAATCATTATTAGGATTGTGATAGCAAAACCCTACACAGTATGTTATCTGTTATCATTTTGTATACATGGTTTTGTGTGCTGTTAAACAACATTCCTTAAACCAGTGTCAAGGGTAAAAATGGGTGGAGCTATGCTTTCACTCCGCCTGTGCGCTACTGGTGTCTTGCTGAATTACGAACAGGAAATTTTGAACATGTTAGGATAATGGAATCTGAAGTGATATCGTGGACCGAATATTATGCTGGGAAAGGGGAACAAGAAATGCATAGAGAATTTGGTGGTGATGATTATTAGATGAACGCCAGTAGGAAGGCCAAGAATTAAATCATGTGAAGACATTGCCAGGGATATCTGAGAGATCAGTTATGAGCCGATGAGGTGGACAAACATTTTCGACGAACCCTTCCTCATGTAAATAACACAGCTTAAAACTTATTAATTATATTTTGTCACCATGTGCAAATAACAACATTAAATTGATTTCAGGCTTCCGCCGCGATGTTCATGAGATCTGCGCTCTTCTGGGATATTACGCTGCGTTGTATGGTAATTGTTTACCGACGTTTCGGGACAACGTATCGGTCCCATCTTCACGGGTCAAGAGTCCGAATAGGAAAGAAAGAAAGTCAGCAACCTATAACGTAGATTCTGGAAAGTATGGCGGTGTAGCAATCTGTAGGCATCATGACAGCCAGTAGGGTAAAACCAGGGTGAGAGAGGGGTGGATACAAACAGCGTAAGGTTGCTAGGGGTACCAAGAATGGAAACAGCTAAGACGGCTGGAAAAAATACGTATGGAATAGAGTACAGTACGAGAGGAATATATAAGGATAAATCTAGATAAATAAAATACAAATAACCCAACAGAAAAAATTAAAAATACAAACAAATAAATTGAAAAAATAAAAAATCAAAACAGCGAGAGGGAGAGGGGAGGGGGGGGGGAAGAGAGACACGTAAAGTGGCTACTGGGATATTTGGGAGATAACCGGTCTCAGTATGGCCAAGTTTCTGCCCTTGAGGCAGGGTGAGAATAATGGGAGAAAAATGTATGGAATGCAGCAATAACAAGGAAGGGAAGTAAAACAAATAAACAAATGTAGAAATTAAAAAGAGGGAATTGTAAAATAGCTAATGAAAAATTAAAATAATAAAAGTAGAGATTTACACCCATGAAGAAAGCTTTATTTTAGATTACAATGATTATAACCACATAAGTAAGAGTGTGCTTTCCCAAAGGTCCTGACCGCAGCATAGGTATGCATACTTGATAGGTCTTGGTTGACTACTGCTATTGTGTCCAAAGGCAAGAACCTCACTGACCTCACTGCCATTATTAGAGGAAAATGGTGGTGAAAATCCTGTTTTTGTGTGAGAACTAATGTGTTTCGAAGAAGAGTGGTTGTTACGCGTTGGTGAGCGACTGTGTATATAATGAAGTTTAGTGGAGACCTTTCGGAATCTTCTGATACGGGGGCAGCGAATGAGAGTGCTGTAATTTGTCTTTCTTCAATTAGATGTATTACAGATACTTTCTTACGGATTTTGGAAGGCACTGAAAGACGAAAAAAGAGAAGTGAGCACACGCCGCAAACATACAGAGAGTGTTTTACTTTTTTAATTAGAGCATGTTTATGAATATGCAAACTAGCGTTTAGAGTTAGATGGGGAAAACGTTTGCAGAGTACTAGCGAAGTTAACAAGGGTTATAAAGTTACTTACCCTTAGCAGCATGTGATACAGGCGTGTTACTTGACATTAATAAAGAAAAGTCACGAACACTAGGTAGTAGTACGTTTCTCTACACCACAACATTTATACTGATAATAAAAACATTTTAGAACAAAGAGATGAACTTGCTAGTGACTAACCACGACCATTAAGCAGGTAAGTCTGGCATCAGGTTATCGTTACTATATCGTGAAACGGAGGTGTACCTTTAGCGGTAGGAAATTGTATGACTTTTACATTTTATTGAACAAGAAGTTTGGTTATGAAGTGTGGTTCGAGACTTTACGGTTTAACCGGAGAGACCCGAGTGCATTCTTTTCGCTTATTACATAATGAACAGACAGCCATATTGAATTTTATAACACATTTCAGGTATGACAAAACCAGCAAGATGCTCTCTAAGTATATTTATGAACTGGATCAAATGAATTTACCGTACTGGATAGTATGTATGTATGTATTATGTATGTATATGTATGTAAGATGCAGTGTATGTGAGTAGTAGTTATGAGTAGTATGGATAAGTTTATGATACTTCTATGTAATGTAAGTAATGTATGTATTTATGTATGTATGTTGTATGTGAATAAACTTAAATTGATTTAGTTGCGAGTATGTTATATTTGGTATTTGGTATTACTGGTTGTAGGGTATGTATTAAGATTATGTAAATGTATGTATTTTATTAGTATTAATGATGTAGATAGTATGTATTATTATGAATATAGTCTGATTTGTAATGTATGGTATGTATGTATGATTGTATGGTATGTATGATGTAGAACGTGTGTATGTAGGTGGTTGTATATATGTATGTAAGGTATGTATGTTGTTTATAAGTATGTAGTATGTATGATGAAATAGTATGTATGAGAAATGTGATGTAATTATATTAGGATGTATGTAGTATGTAAATAATATGTCAATCTAGTATTAATATACATAATAATTATGATTGATAAAGTATTAAATAGTGGATGTGGAGTGGGGTGGGGTAATGAGTAAGTATGTGTATGTATTTGGGATAACGTCTGTATGTATATTGTCATGTATTATGTATGTATGTAGTAATGAGTGTGTATGTATGGAATGTAGTAAGTATGGTATGTAATATAATGTATGTAATTTATGTATGTTATAATGTATGATATGTATAAATAGTATGAAATTTAAATGTATGAGATTTGTATTATTTATGTAGATATGTTTATGTGTGTTAATGTTATATCATAGTAAGGATGTTGTTTCAAGTTGTAGAGTATATGTATATGTATGGTTGTATGTGTATGTATTGTGTCATGTAATGTATGCTAGTATTATGTATGAATATGTGTAAGTATGTTTTTATGTGTGGATTATGTGTTTGAAATGTATGTTGTACGTATGGTGACTGATTTTGTATGTAATGTATTTATGTAGATTTGAATTTATTGGGGATGAATGGATGTTGTAATTATGTACTTTTTATGTATGTTATTACATGTATTTTTAGGATTTGGAAGATGATGTATGTAAAGTAGTATGTGGTAGTGAATAGATGTGTGTTTATTTTTAATGTATGATGTTTATGTAATATGTATAGTATGTATGTTTTTATGTAGTGTAAATGTATGTAGTGTATGTGTGTTATGGGTGTAGTATGTATTTATTGATGATGTGATAAGGTATGTATGTTATGTATGTATGATATATGTATATATATGGTATATGTATGTATTACTGCTATTATTATGATGTAATGTATTAATTTTGATAGAGTGTGATTTGTATGTAACTATGTATTAAGAGTAATGTATGTGATGTGTATGTTGTATGTATGTATGTATATGTGATGATGTGTACTTAGTAGATGTATGTATGATTTATTTATAATGAGATGTATTAGAAGTGTGGTATGTAGTTTAGTTAATGTATAGTATGATGTGTCTTTTCGTTATTTAATGTATAGTATGTATGTATTTGATATATATGTATGTATGATGAATAGTAGTATGTATGTATGTATGTTGATTGTGTAATGAATTATAGTATGTATGTAGTATTATGTATGTATGTATGTATGTATGATGTTGTAGTGATGTATGTATGTATGTATGTATGTATGTATGATGTATGGTGTGTATGTATGGTTGGTATGAGTGATGTATGGATGGATGGATGGATGGTTGGTTACATGTGTATCTGTACGATTCTGTAAGCCTTTCGAGATTTATGTGCAAGAAGTGAAATGAGTTATTTTATAAGCAGTTAAGAAACTCGTAGGATAAAAATACCAATCGGTAATGGGTTAAAAAGCCACACGCAAAAAGTTATGATTTTACGTTTTGTAATATTAGCTGCCATTATGACGAACCACATCAGTGCCTGAAATACATATGTATATTATGCAAATGGAAACCACCATTACTTAGGAAATTTATGCCTAGAGGCATGAAAACCACTTGTTATATAGTAATGTGCATAATAGTTCATAGGCCGCATGCCTTTCTAGGACCCGTCCATTTTGCTACCCTGATGGACAGAACTGGCTCTACACAATTGGACAGCATGGTGACAACAGAGGAAGCACAGAAACACGACATTACTCAATGAGATGGTCCATTAACCGACGTTACAACACACACCAGCACGTTTACCATCTTACAAACATTGGCCATTTGCTCTAAAACAGAAACCCGACAAACTAATTGAGGCAGGATTTTTCTACCCGGTTAAGTCACTGTGATGGCAAAACCCTAGTTAATATGGCAGAACTACTATTAGCGGTCTCGTGTAAAATTAAATTTCTGCGTAGAGAGTTTGACAATGCCCAGGCTAAGAGTGAATGGAGTTCTACCTTCATTCCTACAGCTCCTACTTAACTAATGTATGATAGTACTATTATTTGTTAGTGTTTTTTATAATATTGTCTTAGTAGCTTAAGCTGTGTGTGTGCTTGCGGGCAGAGGCATCATACTGTTCTTTTACGTGCGGTGGGGGATTGAAGCAGTGGATAACATCAGACGAATCGTGGTAGTGAACATGCTGTGTGGTACCCCAATTGCATGTATCTGACATATATGAAGGGTAAACCATTTATTTGTGAACGCAGACGTCAGAAGGCCGTCAAAATTGGATGTAGGTAATAATTTAGTTCATTACACAACCACCTAAGAAAATGAAAGCGAATTAAAACATTTACTACATGCATACGATACGAAATTGACAATTATAATGCTTTATGTAGGGTCAGGAGATGCTAGCTACTAAAGAATATACGTTATATTCTCAAGTGTATTATTTAAAAGAACTTTTAACCATTGTTTTCTATGTATTTACAGACCTACTCATCCATTTATCGTTAATGTACCATGTCTGTGTACGGTGGACAAATTAACCGCTACACATACCCAGTGCAACATATTATGAAGATAGTAAAGAGTAATAAAATGTACATATTACACCTCCTTTTCCAATAAAACTATAGTAGTAAGAGTAATTACAACTTTCTTTTTGTTAAATCGCTCGTATATCAAACCGATACCTAATATATAGTGATATATTTCCACTGACTCAGTCTAAGGGGATAAATTGCTTTTCGTATTCAGTAATAGTCTAACTAGAATGTCGATCGGTTAAACTTCTAAGTCACCACCATCTTATATTCCATTTTCAACTAAAGGAGGTGCCACAGCGCAAGATGTGTCCATACGTGCCTGACACCCTAAGAATATGTTGTCACAGTCAGTTATTGCGTGGCAGTGCAAGATGAATTATTTTATGAGCAGTTAAAGCAAATTTGTGACGGTGAATTCCTACTAGTACACAAATAACCTCAAATATTGCCTTATTCAGAGGCATAAAATCATGCTAACTAACTAAATAACTAACAAACTCAGTACGTTCATGCAACAGATTCCTTCTTGAGAAGCTAACACGCTCTCAGCCGGTAAAGACATTTTTCACACTTTATGAAAACCTAAGGTTCATTGCCGCATTTACGACTACGTCCCTGCTGACTATTCACACTGCCATCATCAGATAGTTGTAGAAGTGCAGAAAACAAAGTGTATTTTAGGGAGAGGCCTCTTCCTAAAATAGTTCCGCACTTCGTTTTATGTCTTCTTATTGTGGCGTTTAATGGGTAGCTTGATATTACAAAAACAATCAAAGCAAATACACACCACACTGCTTTAATACAACTCACTAACAGGAAAAGACGTACTGTACGTACAGAGTAGTTTCACATATGCTTGTAGAGTTTTAAAACTAAAGGGGAGTTGTCTCACATTCCCGACTGTCAAGACGAGTCAGTATTTGCATAAGAATCTGCCGCGTTTCATCCGAGTTTGAATATAACAATTTCTCCAGTTTTTCCTGTCGCAATTGCAACGCCGAAAATTTCTCTGTAAACATGTCCCATTTCTCTTGACTTCCTGACGGTTCCCGTTCCTTATTAAGCTTCGTTTCCTTACTGATTGTACTAAATAATAATTCAGCAGCAGTGGAACCAATTATATTCCGTTTGTTTAAGAACATTGCATGTGGTCGTATTACAGAATATTCCATGAATTTCGGGAGTGCACTCGCGGATTTTTCAATACAATCTATCAGTTTTGCTCTTGCCACAAGACTCAGCGTTTCTGCTTCTTCTTTTATTTCTCCTGCCTCACTCACGGCCACGCTCAAAACGTTAAATAAGATAATCGCTACAAGAAAAACAAACAACAAGAATATCACGTGGCTTGTACCTGGAAAATTAACGAAAGGCAGATTGGAAACATCGAATTCACCTGTGAACATGACAGTTGTCTTAAGTACTGAGAGGTACGGACTGGCGAACAAATCATTGCCGTCCATTTCTAAGCTTCCTTTGAAAAGTATGTAGAAACTGAGGGCGAATGCTATCAGTAGGAGAACATAACGCGCCATGAATCTCAAGAATGTCAAACTGACTGTTTTGAGCATCTCCTGTTGTACAGACAGCTGCGGCAGTCGCCCTATCTTCAGCAACAACTCCAACCACCCAGGAGGAGGGCGACAGCGGAGAAGTGGAGTTTCATCACCATTCTCGACACGACACCGGAGCAAGATATGAAGGTAGCAATGATCAGCATAATCTTCAGCCAATTCTCCGGTGACACTATGTAGGCCCGTCGATGTATAATCAGTTGCTGCATCTCTCTTAGAGTTAGAAGAGACAACAAGGTCATTAGAGACAGCCACAGGAAATGCAGACTGCTGTCATTTGGCTGAGATGTGATGTTAGTATCATTCATGCCAGACGTTATGTAGCTATCGTTAAAACTGAAAGGACCAGTAGTGTTGTTGGCAACACCTCCTTCATTTAGTGTGTTGTAAGAGTCAGAACATAGAATGTACACAGTCAAGAAAAACACGAACATAACATAGAAACTCATATCGATAAAGAAAACGAATTTGACCTTTGCCATTTTAAGTTCAAGAAAGTTGACATAACCGGATGTCTCAGTAAGTCCCTATGATAATGACTTTCAGCCATACGAGGAACAATTTTCATAAGCGGGCGATAATTCAGTCTGAGCTCGAGATCCTTACCCGTCGCCGGTTTATCGTTCTCTCCAAGCAGTTGTCAAGAAACTCCTCCACTATTGACAAACTAGCTGACAACAACAATATTTTACTGCCATGTTCAAATACCATGAAGTCAGCACCTTCACTCAAAAAAAGTTTCGCCCTATCCCGGAACCCGCTTTCCACTGCCATGTAGAGAGGAGTGTTGTTCCAAATGTCCCGGAAGTCAATGCCCATCTTCGTGACGAGTACTTTTCCATAAGAAGCTTAAAGCAGTTCTCCAGCATATGTTTGTCACCATGGTTTTCTTTCACTTACTCTGGCCCACCAGTGAAGAACTGTGCGGTCTTCACTGTCTTTCACACCTGCATCTGTTTCTTGTTTTTTCAATAATACCTCTAGCACCTCAAAATTTCCACTCCGAGCTGTCGCATGTAACAAAGGAAAGCCGGTGAAACGGTTCCTGATGTTCGGATCTGCACCGTTTCTCAAGAAGAAGTTCTACAAACTGTATACGATTCTTCATCTGGCAAGCAATTTCTAGTAAAAAGGAATGGTAAGGCTCATCGTACCAAGTGTTACAGTTAGTTGGATCAAGATTTTGAAGAAAAGTTTGATAGTCACCATGCTGAAGTGCAGCAAGTAGTTTTATGTCCGTTTCAGTTGAATCCAGACTCTCCATTTGAGGTGCCGGGAAAAGTGACTGTAATTCTGGGTACGTCTCCATTATAATTTCCCTCACAGTGTATTCGCTGTCTCCTAGGTAGTAATCAAGGTAAAGGCGGTGAGCAGAAGAGTGTTTCAACATATGCTCAACACACGTCATGTGACGGTCATTTAAAGCGTACCCTATAGCCGTGTAACCCTCTTTGTTTGGGGTGTTTAATTTCATCTCCTGACAATTCATCAACACATCAATACAGCGGTAGTAACTATCATGTGTGTCACCCTTGTAACAAGCTGACATGACAGCACAGTGCAGAGCTGTATTTCCTTCTCTGTCAATAGCATCAAATTTTGTCGTGTTGTTGGTGAGCAGACTAGAAAGTGTTTCGAAGTCGCCACGTGTTACCGCCTCAAACATTCGTCTGCAATACTCCGACAATGTTGTCTCAACACTATGATCAACGTCTACTTCTACTACTTCTTGGAGTGTCTTATCTTCTCTACTTGTCAAATGTCCCTGCACACGTTGTTGCCTTAGACTACCATCCGACGGTATGCTGCACAATGGCACTAATTCGTCCTCGTTGTTTCCCGATGTCGGCTGCTGTGAAAAGGAAGATAAACACACATATTTAACTGCAGTGGAAGTAACAGTACAAAATTTGTTTACTTCGTGTATTATTATTATTATTATTATTATTATTATTATTAATATTAGTAGTCGTATTATTAGCTGTAACATTCTTTTTCTTTTTCCAAAGGGCCCGTCGGCAAAAGCTCCGGTACACTGCAGCCTTAGGCTTATTGTGCAGCCCTAAGTATTTCATTCAACACAGGTTCATTAATCCCTGTGCCTCTAACAAAGAGACACAGGTCTTTCAATAAGGCCATACTTATATCTTTTGGTTCAGCAAACAGCTTCCCAAAGAACTTATAACGCTGACGAACCAACGCCTCGCAACAACAAATAATATGGTGCACACTTTCAGTCTCCGACCTGCAAAATCTGCATGTCGGATCTCCATCAAAGAGGCCCATAATATTCAGGTGCTTCCTCACAGGAGCATGGCCTGTTTCGAATGCAACTACCAATCTTAGTTGATGCCTGCTCAGTTTAAGTAGTGTTCAGCTCTTTTCTTACATGGTCCACTAATAAAAAGTTTACCTGGTAAATTATTCCAGGTGGAGGAGTAACATTAGTATGTACTGAATAACCACAGTGCCCACAATCCTAAATATGCATTCCAGTATATTTTATCTTATACGTGATTCATGAATTAACCGATTGTTGACGTATATGGTAAGGACCGTCGTAAAACAAATATTTTATTAAAGACGTTATTTCATTGTCGCAAACAAGGCAGCTACATGTTTCGGCTTGGTATCCATTAACCCACTTTCAGTACCACTGAGTAACCCACTGCAGTAATAAATCATGTAAAGAATAAAATAATTTGTAGCTATAAGCTTTTAAATTAAATTTTAATTTATAATTGAGCTTTTATTTTTTGTCAAGCATTGTCTTTTAAAAATCGGTAAAACAAAATATTAAACTTATAAAAAATTTTTACAATTGAATAACATAGTCGTAATTTTTGACATCACGACCTTATAATTTTGATGTCCGTGCTATTTTCCTGTTGCTTGAAATTATTCGTGTAGACGGAAATCTATATATGTATAAGTTAGTCGAAAGCCGCATATTCTGCGTCGCTTTCTTCATCAAAATCGACATGACATTCGTTGATTGTGAAGAAAACGAGGAACTTTTGCAACAGAATGGAAGTCATCAACTATTAAAATTATATTTATAAACCACAAAATCTTTTGAAGCTGAGAGTAGAACATGCTGTGTTAGTTATAGTGTTTGGGAAGAGATTTGTATGGAAAATAGTAGAAAGTAGTGCTAAAGTAGGATGGGTTATATATGTGTATGCAACACGCATAACAGAAGCGATGTACATATAAATTTTTGGGGAAACTAAGTTGTCAAAAGCCACACGGGAGGAAAAGAATTTGAATATTGTGGTTGTTATGGTATATACCGATTTTTGTAACGTGAACTAGACTGGACTAGATGAGAATTATCCACTATACAAGAGTTTTGAGAACGAGCATTTTCTGTTGATGAAGAGGTTGATGAAGTTTTTCTTCGGTTTTTGTTATTTTGGTTTCATTCTTGTCATTATAACATGTGACTAAGTCAAAGAATTTACCTAACTAATATTAAATTCTGGAAAAAAATATTGTTTTAGACTAAAAGTTATATTGTTCCTTCTGTGCTTCTCTTACATTACAATATCTTTATGTGTCTGTCAGCTTCTAATTTATTTCATACTCCACATTAAGAGTCTCAGTATCAAAAGTTTTTTACCGTTCAGTTCGGTAGCGTGGCTAACTCGGTGTCGGTGTCATGAGGTCTTATCATCATTGGGATTATTGCGTGGAGATATTTCAGCGCCCGCACTCACTTCACAAGTTGGTTCAATTAAGCAAGTGATAACTATGTATATATCTTTATTGGTATACTTGTAACGTTGCAATCTAATACAATTTTTGCTTTCGGTTTTATGATTGAGGACGGCACTTGAGCACTGGCCCTTAGCCTCTACTACACAGTCTTGTAAGTTTTCACCTCTCCGCTTCTCAAATCTCCCTCTTGAAAATATTCCCCCTTTAACGCAAACTTTGCTCTGCATTGGCCGAAATACATTTCAAATCTTTAAGTCTGATTGGCTGAACCAAACAGTTCGCTGGATCGCTCTCATCTCGGTCGGAGACTCAAAGCTCGCGAACAAACGAATATCCTGGGGTGGGTTACTACTAACTTTCACTTGTGGAGCATGGGATTTCACAAAAAACACCGCGACATATCCCTACCGTCCTTGAAGCGGTAGTCGAGTCGCCTCTGTCCATTTGCCCATGTGTGCCCTTTGTCGGTATTGTCTAACACCAAATAAATTAGAGTAAAATTAAAGTACCAAAGAGAGATTTCTTGCGCAACATTTCATCAGTTAACTAGGTAATTGGAAAAAAGAAATTCTGCATCACTATAGCAAACAGAGGTGACTGAGAAAATCCAGTCCATTAGAGTGAAGTTACAAGAGATTATTTTGTAATCAAATTTTTGAGACCATCAAGTTTAATTTGCTTCAGTTTTCATACTTACAGTATTAAGATTTGTATCCATTACTGGAATGTCCTAATATTCACGACTTCTATGACAAAAGTTTACCGAACACTGAATAAACTGCTACACTTTAAGGTTTATACTTTCGTCTAAAGTGGTAATGTGCAAATGCTGGAAAAACGTCTTTTACGTGTTAACAGTAGTGATACTGAAGTGAGGAATGGGTCGTGGGAAATCTCCATCTAGTCCAAATATATTTTATGTGCCTCATTCCTACACAATATTATTTGCTGTTCGGTCTTCCTCGTTTATCTCATCAAACAGGCGACAGCTTCCGCTTGCAGTCATTCTACCACTACCCCAGGGATATAGCCGGTACGCCGTATCATCCTAGATTCGGCAATCCTAAGAATCTGAAATTTTAATTTTATTTAATTAGGCAGCACATCATAAGGGTACGTGGATGAGTGGAGACATACATCCACGCATTTTTAACTCAGTCACTAGAGTAATATGAGTGGTCAGCCTCGCACCCCTCCCGCTTTACCCTAGGGAAATAACCCACGGTACCCATTGAATATGAGGCTAGGTGATGCCAGAACCGGTCTGGAGGCTTTGGAGAAGGGAAATGTTTCTGATCGACGTCGAGACTTGAACAAAGTCTTCTGCCTCTTCTATCGCTACACCAGTTGAGGACTCCAAGTAATTATAAATTAAATACATCACGAAGCTCTTCTTTATGCAGTCTCCTTTATTAATTATCTCAGATTCCTCTGATCAAAATGTTTTCCAAAATTCTTTAATTTTGAAGTTTGTTCCTCCTTAAAATAATAGACCAAGTTTATACTTTATTAGTGCGTTCACCGGACAATGATGACGGATTGGCAAATACCGGAAGTGTTTCTGTTTTTAGTCGGTTTAAGTTAATCACATCTCGTATTCATCTAGTTTCCCACATAATGTTTACCACCACCAAAATTTCCAATATGACAAAGCCTCAAGTCTGTTAAGTGCACTCTGAGGCTGAATATCATCGGTACGTTGTCAGCCGTGTTATTGTAATGTAGAAGGGGTTTGATGAGGTTTTATCGACCTGAAACGCTTATAAATTATTTTCCAACATTCATTCAAAAAATTACCAGCTTACTTGCTTCTTTGGTTGCCAAGTGGAAATTATCTAATAGGAGTCAACACCAAATTCTTTATGCTTTCCTCATACCACGAACATAACAGATTTACCATTTCGTCATATCGTGCACAACTCCACTACCCCCAAAATATGAATTGGTACCAGGTCATAATTAAGCACGACGCCAGGAAGACGCATGAGGGAGTGGAGACATAGCCCCACGCAATCTTATCCTCGACACTATATTAAATAATGTTGTTTAACAACACACAAAGTCTTGTGTGAAAGACAAGAGACGACAGGTTTTGTAGGGACATGTTGTCACTATCCTAATATTGCTCTATATAAAATTGCAGGGAAAATATCTCGTACATATCTGTGGAGTGTAAAATGTTGAAATAGTTAAATAAAATATCCAAATAAGCGTAGCAAGGCCAATAATGGCGAGGAATGTACGAAGTGCTGCAAAAAACATCTGCTGACATATCAAACAAACGACGGTGAATTTGGCACGCACGACACTATTTACTATAACACTGACACTGGACCAGAATTTGGGGAAAGCTACAAGACGAAAGACAGTGTGGACAAATGGCCGCCAGCTGTCCACGTGACAGATATCCGTGTGTGAGGCAAGTGTGGCCAATTTGGAGCCGAGCTAAGTTCCTTCCTCACTCCATGTTATTCTTTTATGGTTTCACCGCTCGCAATAAGTAGTCTTCTTGCCACCCAAGCAGAACAGCTTCACACTCCGGCCGTTTTATTCGAGGGGAAGAAGTCCATTCAACTCATGGAATAGGAAGCTGGCTGAGCCTGAGAAACATTTAGGGAACAAATTATTCTGCTTCCTGTCGAAAATTAAAGGACGTTTCCTTGTTCGTCCGCTGTGCGCTCTTGCCTTATACTGACTGAGATCTGTACTAATAATATATCAAATAAATCACGAAGTTCTTCGGTACTGAGTTTCACATATTACGCCTTACTGCAGAATGCGTCGATCAAAATATTTCCTCATAATATTGCTCTTGACAACAGAGGTTTCCTTCAAATTAAGTGATTAGGTTTTATACCTTATAAAAGACAACTGTCAAACTGAACTACGATAATGCTTAATTTTGCAAGAGCAATACGACAGTAATATGACGTGCAAAGTTGTGGTTCTTCTTCTTCTTCTTCTTCTTTCTATGGGCCCGTCGGCATTCGCTCCGGATGCACCGCAGCCTTAGGCTTATTGTGCTCACCCTTAGTCTTTTTCAGCATTGGTTCATTAGTCCTGTGCTACTAATATAGAGACACAGGTCTTTTAGTGAAGCCAAGCTTATATCTCTTGGTTCAGTGAACATCTTCCCAAAGAACTTATAACGTTGTCGAGCCAGTGCCTCGCAACCACAAACAATATGGTGCCCAGTTTCAGTCTCCGACCCACAAAATCTGCAGGTCGGATCTCCTTCGAAGATGCCCATAATGTTTAAGTGCTTCCTCACAGGTGCGTGTCCTGTGAGGAATGCTACTACTGATCTAAGTTGATTCCTGCTCAATTTGATCAGGCCGTCAGCTTTCTTCTTGCATGGTCCATTGATAAAAAGTTTTCCATGTTTGTGACCTGGTATACTTTTCCAGGTGGTTAAATGTTGACACTCAGTCCAGTTCTTGATTGCTTCTCTTGCTGTACACTTTGGTATTCCAAGAGCCGGCTCTGGGCCAAGTAATGGCTTAGCTGCACCTTGCCTTGCAAGTTCATCAGCTTTTTCATTGCCAAGGATGCCACTATGCCCAGGCACCCACATGAGGGTTACCTCATTGCGTTCTGCCAGTTCAGATAGAGCATCCATGCATTCTACAACTAGTCTCGACGTTGCTTTTGGGCTGCTGAGTGCCCTAAGTGCCGCCTGGCTGTCAGAGAAAATAAGGATCCGCTTATTATTATAAGCCCTTCTTATATTCTCACATGCACATTGAAGAATGGCATGTATTTCGGTTTGAAAAACTGTGGCAAATTTACCCAGAGAGAAACTGATGCCTTTCTTTGGTCTTATGCCTTGAATCCCAGATCCTGTCCCTGAGCCATCCCTTGATCCGTCTGTGAACCAGATTAGGGCGTCTCTGGGAAGCCTTGGGTCTTTTTTCCTCCAAAACTCATGGTCAATATTGACCATGTAATTTTTGGTGTAGTAGTATACTGGTGTAATGTGGTCTGACCGCATGTCAAGTACCGGGTCACCCACCTTCCTCCAGATATTCAGCAACCCTGCTTCCGTTTTGGGAATATTTGGTTGCTCAGTTATATTCAGTCTATAGAGTGCCATCCTCGCCTCCGCTTAATCAATAGATCTAGCGGAGTCAGATTCAGAAGCACCTCCATTGCTGCAGTAGGGGTCGATTTCATAGCCCCAGTAATAGCTAGGCAGGCCATTCTTTGAATCCTGCCTAGTTGGTTTTTGGTACTCTTTTGCTTAACCTTTGGCCACCAGACCAAGGCAGCGTAGAGAATAGATGGTCTGATTACCCTAGTGTAGAGCCAATGCAACATACTAGGTCTAAGTCCCCATCTCTTACCATACATTCGTCTGACCACTGTAAAGGTGGTCATTGATTTTCTGATTACTTTCTGTAGATGTTGGTTCCAGTTAAGTTTGGAATCTAGAGTCACTCCCAAGTACTTAACCTCCCCCATAATCACAAGTTCTTTACCTAGAAGTGTGATCGGTCTTAAATCCCTCACTATCCTTCTATTGGTAAAAGAAACTATGGTTGCTTTGTGAGGGTTTATATTTAGGCCCTCTTTGACAACCCAATTTACCACTGCATCCAGGGCATTTTGCATGAGTTGCCTGAGAGTGTATTCAAATTTACCTTGCACTATGATGACAATGTCGTCAGCATATCCGAAGGTTCTGTATCCTAGGTCATTGGTTATTACCAGAAGCCTATCTACTACTAGATTCCACAAAAGGGGAGACAAAACTCCCCCCTGTGGACACCCCCCTACTACTTGGGCAGTAAGATTGCTGCCCATGAGGGAAGTATGTACCAGTCTGCCTTCAAGCATGGACCTGATCCATCTACAACATGTTTCCTCAAGTCCACGTTCTCTGGCAGCTGTAGTAATTGCATTAAAGGAGGTATTGTCGAATGCCCCCTCAATGTCCAAGAAGGCACCCAGCGCAACCTCCTTATTTGCCAAAGATCTTTCCAGTCTGTTTACCACCTGGAGAAGTACAGTTTCTGTGGACACACCTGCCCTATAGGCATACTGGTATTGGTGAAGTGGTTTTTCAACCAAAACACCATCCCTGATGTGTGCATAGATCACTTTCTCAAGTGTTTTGAGTATGAAAGACATGAGACTGATAGGTCTCAGGGACTTTGCCTGGGTCAAGGGTTTCCCAGGTTATGGAATAAACACCACCCTGATATGCCTCCAGCTCATCGGGATATATCCAAAGGCCAAACTAGCTCTTAGTAATTTTAATAATTTACCCCCTAGCAGTTCAAAACCCTGCTGTAGCATGATGGGCATAATTCCATCCATACCTGGGGATTTATATGGTTGAAATGAGTGAACAGCCCATTTCAATTTTCCAAAACTAACGGCCCTTTTGGAGAATGCCCAGTCACTCCTGGATGCCTTCCATTTAGGAGACTCCAGTTCAATACCGTCCCATCCACCAGAAGGTTCATTAAGTATTTTTGAACCAGGGAAATGAACCCTGAGTAATTCCTCCAGAGTCTCGTTCTCTGTGTTAGTATATTCTCCGTTTTCAAACTGGAGAGAGCTAATTCCACTTTGCCCATCCTTCGAGAGAATTTTCTGGAGTCTTGCACATTCAGGAGCCTTTTCTATCTCCTCGCAGTGCCTCCTCCAGGATTCTCTCTTGGCCTGTCTAAGTGTCTTATTATAATCAGTCAGACTGTTCTTATAGTCAGTCCAATTCCCTGACTTTTTCGCAGCATTAAATAATCTGCGAACTTTTCTCCTTCTTTCCGCAAGGTCTTTGTTCCACCAGGATATATTCCTGCTGTTCTGCCTTGCCACAGAAGGACAGTTATCATGGTATGCCATATTAATGGCATCCTGAAATTGCTTTGCAGCAATTTCCAGGTCAATGTAATTGGTAATCCTATCCGTCACTCCACTCAGGTGGCTTTCCAGGTCTGTTCTAAAGGACTCCCAGTCAGTCCTGCGTGGATTGCGATAGAATTCAACTGAACGGTTGATTCCCGTAATGTTAAATCGTATGTATCTGTGGTCCGAACAACTTACCTCCTCAGATACAAACCAATCTTTAACTAAATTGCCAGCATAAAAGGTGACAATAGTTATGTCAATAACTTCCTGCCTGTTACAAGTAAAAAAAGTAGGTCTGTTGCCCTTATTCATTATGTCTAAATTATTTGCCATAATGAAGTTTAACATGTACTCACCTCTGGTGTTGATGTTTGTGCTTCCCCAGGATGTGTGATGCGCATTTGCATCACAGCCGATGACAAGGTGTGATCCTTTTGCTTTACATCCTGCCACCAGCTTTTCTAACTCCTTATGGGGTGGGGGTTCAGGTTCATCATATGGCAGGTAGGCCGATCCTAGAATAATCTCCCTCGGTCCTCTGTCACATGACCCCCTGATTTTGACTACCGTGAGGTATCTAGAACAGTATTGCATCATCGGCAGTATCTTAAAGTCTTTCTTGACTAAAATACAGGTTCTTGGATTTTGATTGGATCTACTATAAATTAGTTCTCCACCTACCTCTTTTAAACCTTTGACAGCTCCCATGTAAATCCATGGTTATTGTATGAGGGCTACATCGCAGTTCCTCATTGCAACACAGAGGGCTGCTGAAGCCGCCCTACTGTGATGAAGATTTACCTGCAGCACCCTCATCTACTGGTTTTTCTTTTATTTCCTCTTCATCCTTCAGGGTCCTGAAGATGACTCTTCCTAGTCCCCAGAAGGCCTTGAAGTTGGTTTTAACCAGTACTTTGTATGAGTCTGAGTCTATAGAGAAGGCCAAAGTTTGTTCCTTCTCAATTACCTTACGGCTCATTAGTATCCAATCCGCCGATTTCAGTCCTGGATTCTGGATCCTAAGACGTGTTGTGACAGTGGTAATTTCTGAGATGTTTGGTATGCGGACAAGTACCTTGGGTCTCTTCGGGAGGTTTTTGGAGTCGACAACTGTCAGTTCCAACCCCTTCCAAAGCTCCCCAAGTCCATTTATAGTCCGCATTAGCCAGACCCTCGAGTGTTCATTTGCACAGTTCATCCATAGTGCTCCCTGTGTAAATCTGGTATTCAGAAACTGTGGAGGCATCTCTCCCTCGGGACACGCATCCACAGCCTCTAAAAGTTTTATCTGAATGAGGTCAACCTGAGCCTCATTTAGTTTTTCTTCCGGATAGCGTCTGAAGATAACCGCCATTCTTATTCCCACTACAGCTTCCTTGTAAGACTCAGTCTGCACTTGCGTGTTCCTGGGCTTCTTAGGTGGCTTCGTTGTTGAGGGTGGAGTACTTGAGTCAGAGTGGGGTCTTTTCACACCCCCACTGTTTTCCTTCACCTTCTTCTCCTTGGATGAGGGAGTTCTACCTTTAGGATTTTCAACCGTCCAGGTGCCCTCCTTCATTTTCCTGTCTTTTGTTAGTTTCCTTCGCTGCGCTCCAGAGAGACACCGAGTCTGCAGTTTGATCGTAGAGACTCCTGCAGCTAGTCTGTCCTCCTCTGAAGAGACAGCAACGGGTTCACTTTCAGCCTCCATATAGGAGTCTTCTGTTGACAAGTCTGCAGCCAAATCTGCTCCTTGTTTAGGTTCTAAATTTTTCGTGTCCATTTTGTTCCCAGGAGTGTTGGGGAAATAATAGTCACCATCCGCAGAGCCCCTTACGGGTGGAAGGCATAGATACAACGGGGTGCTGCCCGGTTCCCCGAGGGGATCGTTCGCGACACTGCTGTTTTACCACCCCAGTGCCATGCAGCTCTCGGCACGATGCCTCACACCTTAGCTTTGGTGACTCATATGAATATAGGTAGGATGATTTGGATAGGTTATTGGTTCTGACGGGTCGTTGTGGAACATTCTTCGTCTGGTCCCTCCGCTAAGGCCTGCCCGGCTTGGGAGACCCTACCAGTAGCTAAGCTACCGCCGGTTTAGCCCCCAGCTTCTTTGGGACACACAAACCCTCACCGCCCGCACGGACAGTGCTTCGTTAAGGCGGTGTTCCATGGGAGGGTAAGTTGTGGTTCTACTTTCCTGCTCAGTAAATTAATTTGAAAAATCTGCGCCGTCGGAATTGCCATCACTCAGCTGCTGTAAAGGATTGCAGCACCGACACTTGTTCTGCCATCACATCTTCTTCCCAAATCAACATTTTCCAG
Source organism: Reticulitermes speratus (assembly GCA_021186555.1). NCBI lineage: Eukaryota > Metazoa > Arthropoda > Insecta > Blattodea > Rhinotermitidae > Reticulitermes > Reticulitermes speratus. Next base: position 24,342,051 of record JAJKFL010000007.1, on the reverse strand, counting down.
GGAGAAGATGTCTCCTTGGAAAACTGACAGTCAATCAGGCAGTTACAATATCGCCAAGACTCATGCTACCAGAAAGTTCGTTACAATGTTTACAAGAACGTGCCTCTGGATCCCTACACACTGCGTCGTTAATGTTCATTTTATTGTCTCCTATCGTTTTTCCGTCTCCCAACGGTTACTTCATTCCAGCTTTTCAAATTTAATTTTTTTATGGATTCATAGTTTCTGCCATCCATTTTACATGTCCCACCCATCATAGTTAATTTAGGCATATGGTAATATATGGTTAAGGGTGAAAAATCATTAGGCTCCTTATCATTTTTCTCGAATCTTCTCTTACTTCCTTTCCCTTAATTCAAAATACTTTCCTCAGCACACCGTTCCAAACACGCTTAACCCATAATCTTCCCGCAGAATGACAGATCAATTTACAAGGTATCATCATCATCATTAACCTCACCACCATTATCAACATTTTCAATATACATATATATATATAAGTTATATATATATATATATACTAAACGTAATGTCACATTTCATCATCAAAAATAAAATATCTTAAATACTGCAGACAATTATTGCGTTGATAAAAAAAATCTAATTCCAGGCAGACATTTTAAAGCCTATTACTTTTGTTGTATACGTTTCTGCTTCTACAAACTTACTACCCTCTTATTACTGTACCTTGTTTTATTTGTGGAAAAACGTATTGCTTAATTACGAATTCTATATCGGCTTGCGTTAAGTTTGTCAGATAAGGTAAAGGTAAGTTTGTCTCTAGAACAGGTCATGAAGGCCCAGAGGGGGATTAGAGGTGTAGCTCTACTCTTTCTTTAACCTCTGCTCTAGATGTGGGTGGGTGGTCAACGCCACGCCCCGGCCGCTTTACCACCGGGAATGACCCGGTACCCATTGTACATGAGGCTGTTACGTTTGTCAGATATAAACTCAAAGCTTTACGTCGTCTATATCTGTAAACAGTGACGTAAAAATAACACCTCATACGGAGCCGAGTAGTAGATATGTTTACGATATGCCACGTAGCAAATTTCAACCTTATATGCAATGAGTTCTAAAGGTTCCTTCCTTGAGAGTAAAGCGACTGGTGCGTGAAGTAGAACACCCCCATGTGCAGTGTCGAGGTTAAGAATTCATCGAGTTTTACATTTACTCCCGAACATGATTCCATGGCGCTGTGTTTAAATATGCAAGAGGTAACTTCGTCTTATCTCAACAGTCTTTTTAAATGAAATTCATCATTAGTTATATATATGAAATATGAAAAGTAAATGAAATTTCTACACGGCATCCAATTTGTTACTTTTTACTCTACAATACTCATAATATTACATTAAAAAGAACCAATATTTACAAAGATCTGTCACCAGAGATCATTCCAGGACCTCTACATTAAGAGTCGCCAATTGGTAGTGAATTTTCTCCTTCAGTTTCTTCTAGAAGGAAGCTAGACACATGTTATTGATATTAAGAATGTTTTACATTTATTGCTTTTCAACTTCTCCTTATAATATGCCATTTGAAAATTCAAGAAAACTAGAACGGACTTAGATTACAGGGATGCTGAGGACAGTCGAGAGCAAGTGCTGACGAAACGTTTGTACCTAGTGGGGAGACAATACTGTAGGCTAGAGTGAATTGAAAGATATGCAGCTCATGATTTGTACTGCTAGACAAATATTATTAGGGTGATTGATTGGGAAGTACTGGATGGGCGGACATGAAGTACACATGAAAAGACAGAGAAATGCTTGCAGGAGTTGAATTATAAGAGCCAAAACAATGGGACCACTTTGAAAGAAAAAAAGATGGAAGGTAAAAACTGCTTTAGTCATTGCCTGGATACAGACACGAGGCGGGCTGTTTTAGAGAATGTAATAAATGTTCTGCTTCCATTAAAGAAGAGGAATTTCTGGACCAAATCAGGAACTATTAGCTTTTAAAGGAGGGCCTTGCTTGTTACATTTACTTGTCTAAGAGCATTTCGATTTCTTTTTCAGAAGGGCCAGAATCAACCACTCTGAGGGAGATATTTGGTTGTCCCGTTTTCCTCTATGCGTACTGTAAAGTAGGCCACGACTTATTTCTACTGTTCGCCGCCTTGTATATTCCATAATCACGCTACATCTCTATTTATATGGTGTTTTCCTTGTTGTGACTCAGGGTAGCTTTTTCTAATGGCATCAAACAAAGTACGTCCTCTATCTTCAGCGTGGTTACTTATACTTTGAAAACAGAGGCAGTTGATTCCTTCAGCAAAGTACATTTTGTCAAACACAGAACTTATATCTACATCATCATTCGTGTTAAAAACTTGTTATTTATTTATTTATCCATTCATTCATTCACTCAGTGATATGTCCATTAAATTTTTATAGCTCCTGGTCGCCTGCTTCTCACGGCGAATTCAGGGTTCTGACGCAGAGTTGGAATTTGAGGTAGACAAAGTTGTGCAGGTGCAGGTTTTTCTCGGAATAGGTCCGTGCTGCCTTTCGACCTGCCTTTCATTCCTTCACAGATCCTTCCCTTCATCTCTGAGCAGTGTCATGACTGTGAGCTAGTACGTTAGGCAAGTATCAATGTCTCAGTGCCAAGAGGTTCCTTCTTGCCTAGCGACTACCTTAACATCAGAATTAGGTGGTTGTTTCTGAGATTATATGACGATTCCTAAATGAAGAGATTATAGGGTGTCTATTTAAGTGGGGAAAAATTATTATCTACCTATTTGGAAAGAGGCAGCCATAGCTCCTTTCAATATATTGTCCCAGAATTCGGTTGGACTGCCTGACGAAGACAATGAAAAGAGTCATTACAGCGGGGAGCCGAAATGAAATTGGAGGAGACTATCTGTAGAGTACCAGCGTAGAGACTTGCAGGTACACCAACCTACCTAACGAACAACAATCTGTGACCCAGTGATTGTACGACTATAAATATTACTCAGCTGTGCTGAACTACTGGACGCTTACAACCTGATAAAGCCGTGAAATATCAGACATTTTTGCATATTCACTTATTGAACCACCGACATACATATATTTCTGCTCCGCCGATGGACGTCATTGCAAGAGCCAAGTCTGTAAGTATGCAACCTTGCTTTCTCCTTGCTGCTAGCTGGCTGACATTGTGACACATATCATGCCTCTTTTCTATAGAGCATTGATGTTTTCGTTGTTACACTAAGAGATTAAAAGGTGCAGAAGAATATATTTCTTTCAGAAGCAGTCGCAATATTGCGGACACTTGGAATGCATAACAGGAAGCAATGTACAGGGAGCAAGAACACTAACTTATTAAGTATATTAACAAAAGAGTGATCCGTTTCTGTCTGCAGTTTCCGCTAATTTAGAATCTGTTCATGTAGCCGGAACATTTGCTTAGAAATTTAGGTTTAAGCCATTTACAAAACTTAAAGAGGTCAAGTTGGTGCTGTGGGGGTCAATATTAATCAATACTGTGTAATTTATATCTTTGAATATAATTATCTCCCCTGCTTTGATGAAAAAATTGTAAAACATCTGTGAGATAATTTTGTATGTGCATACTCTAGGCCTAATATGTAGTTAATACGTTCCTCTTATGTAGGAAAAATCACTCATTTCATTAAATTTGTGCGGTAGGCCTTTTTGTTTGTGTATGTCTGATATATATCACAGTCATACAGCTGAAGGTGGGACTATTTGTACAAGTATGTGGACACATAAATAAATTGCTATAAGGTTGTGCCAGTTTGTTCAGTGTTCTGAACTTTGTGACTTCTACAATATCCTCTCTACAATTTAGCACTATGGGAATTCAGGCACTATGTCAAAATGCAACTAAATTTTATCTGCCATCGTGTTTTTATAAGTATGGTAGGAAGATGGGAATCATCATAATTTTCATCTTACTTGTTGTCGACCATAATTCACTGACTAAATTGTACTCCATATAGGGATAGTTTGAGAGTATTTACACACCCTCAGTTAATTTGGTTATCATTCCATACAAAGTCCTTTCTTCACTTCTTTCATTTTAGGGAATAAGACTGTACTGAACCTGAGACTGTGTTAATATTAATCTTGTATTAGAATTACTAAAAGAACTGGTTTGTTTGTCAACCACACCTTAATAAGTTTCTCTGAGTTAGCAATAAAAAATGAAGTCTTTATTTTTAGAAGTCACATGTAGCCTACCTAGTCAGTACTGAATTTTATAGTGAAAGGGAAAGCACTTTAAATATGTACCAGCCTATCCGAATATAGACATTTTGTATTCATTTTGAGTTACTCTATATATATATGTATATATATATATATAAACACCTATCAAATAATGGATATTCTGGAGGCAGAGAGTCCAGTTGTCATGTTCATAATTGACTGTTATAGAGCCAAATGACGGCTGAAATAAAATGCACAAGTTTGAAAAAGATCAGAATATTTAGTGGGTTGAGAGTAGGTAATTTTAAAGTTTCCATTTAACTTAAACATATGTTCATAGCTCATATTAAACACAGATTTTTAATTGAGTGAACATTACCTTTAATACTGTAATATACACTAATATGATTTTAAATACTGAATCAATATATATTTATTGTCTTTTGAAAATTTGTGTACTTTCTTCTGTAAGACTCAGTTTTTCTCAGAACAAGAATCAAATTATATGTAATCTTAAAAAATATTAAATTAATTGGTCTATCTTCTATGAATGCGTAAATTTTAATTTTGCAAATAGTTGTGTGCTGATGTATATCACATGTTCTTAAATTATTTTTGGAAACTTACATCCTTCTACTAAGAATATATTAGAACACCTGCGTGAGCTGTTTCTCTCGATGTATGCTACTAGCACTCAGTTTTTGAACATACAGGTAAACTCTTGTTCATTTCTCATGATGTAATTTGTGTATAATGTATGCATACACAACTGTACCAAACACGATCTCAAATATGTACTGTGCATGGACTATGAAACTTACTTTTGCTTAACAAATTGTGATGCCTTCTCTCATGCACCATCAGTAATTTCTTAACATGTTATTAAATCACAAACCCAAGTAGTTCTTGTGCCGAAACACCATGCCAATACAGTGCGGACGTAAGGTGTTCCTTCTAATTTGTTTACCTTATCACCATGGTAAAAGCTTTGGTACCCATTTCAGAGAAAGTTTGATGGGCCACAGACTCATTTTGAACATAGCAGTGAACAGACAAATCAACTTCTTGCGATGGTACAAACTATATTCTCCAGTCCTCTGCCAGTAACTTTAGGACCAACTTACATGCGTTTGAATGGGATGCGTTGTTAAGGACCGTGTAAGCGATATTCTATAGGCCTACATCACACCATAATTAGCACGATATGAAAAATTCTATTTAAAATTAGAAATATCCAGCTATCTAAAAAAATTTGTGTTTATTGTGACAGTGTTCTAGTGTTGAGATCTATAACTGTGTCCTATCTACATGTGGCTTACAGGAAATTTCTTTTCCCAAACATCCTCTAAAAAACACCCATTTCAATTTGTAAATTTCTCATGAAACAACTTGCCTATTTGCTCCTCTCTTTCTCATTTGTTTCTGATAGATTCATGAAAGAGAGAGTAGAATATATGATCGTTAAGATTAAGTGGAACATAATAAGATCTGTTTAGAGCATTACAATTTTAAGGTGTTGATAATTGGGATATGGACCAAGTGGGAAAATATGAAAGAATTAATAAATTGAATTGTATTGAAGTGACCACATAACCTGCTCGTTGTTGTTGGCGGTTGAAAACAAGAGTATCTTAAGACTGAAAGCAGTTTACATACTCCACTAAGCGTCTTCTATCCATTTTACAAACTTCCCCGAAGCTATAAATTTACTCAAAAATTAAATGTTTTTAAAAAGAGGTTTTGAATTATTCATTGAAAAGAAAACGAACTCAAGTAATGGATATTCTGGTGGCATAGATTCCACTGGACATATTCATCATTGACTTTTACAGAACCGAATAATTGCTGGAAAATTGTGCCGTTAGAAACTATTATACAAAACGTATAATGATTAAAGAAGATTAAAAAGTATAGTGGAGTGAGATTTGGTAAGTTTTGAAGTTCCCATTTATACTGGAACACATGTTGTTAGCTTCCATTAAACGCAGATTGTGAGTGGACATTGCCTTTAAAACTGTAAGACACACTAATAAGATTTTAATTCCTAAGTTGAGAAATTTTATTGTCTTTTAATGATGCATGTAGTTTTTCTTTCATAAGACTGATTTGTTCTCAGAAAAAGAATCAAATTCCATATAATCTTAGACAATCTTAAACATCTTATTCTCTGCTGTATGAACGTGCAAATTACAATTTTGGAAATAAGTGTTTGCTGATTTATGTTGGAGGGTATGTTTTTAAATTATGTTTGGAAACATACGTCCTTGTACCAAGAATATATTAGAACAACTGAATGAGCTGTTGCTCTCGACGTATCTTACCAGCACTCAATTTTCCAACATACCGGTAACCTGTTCTTAATTTCTCATGCTGTAACTGGTGTATAATGTATTCATACAGAACTGTAACAATCATGATCCCAAATATATACTTTGCATGGATTATGAAACTTACTTTTGCTTAACAAATGATGATGCCTTCTGTCAAGCACCATCAATAATTTCTTAATGTGTTATTAAATCACAAAGGCCAAGTAATCCTTGTGTTAAGGCACCATGCCAATACAGTGCAGATGTAAGGCGTTCTTTGAAATTTGTTCACTTTACCTGTATGGACAAAGCTCTGGAATTCATTTTAGACAAAGCTGGGTAGGCCATAGACTCATTCTGAGCATGATGGTGAACAGCAAAATCAACACTTGCAATGGTAAGAACTCCGTTATCCAGTTGTTTGCCAGTCATGTTAGGACTAACTTAGGTGAGCTTGTATGAGATGTGTTATTAACTACCGTGTAATTCATAATTTATAGGCCTACATCGTATCATGATTAGCAGAATATAAATAATGTCACTTATGAATGAAAAGCCACTTAAACAAAATCTGCATATATTACTAGAGTATAAAAGAGTTGCAATTGGTACTGGAGTGTTGTATCAGTGTACGGTTTGTACGTTGTTTGTTGTTCCAAAGATGGTTAGAAAATGTCACTAAATTTTTGCCAAATTTTATTAAACATTTTTTTATATTGCCTGGTCTCTTTGCTCATTTATCATTGTTAAATTAGTGAAATTAGAACAAAAGATATGATACTTATGGTTACAGTGAAGGCAATAGAGGATGGGTGTCCACATTGTTATATGGCAACGGGCCACATGTGTTATTATGGGCTGGTTCGGAGGCCGCACGTAAGATATAACAATACTTGGTACACCTAACTGCCTGAATAATTGTGCAGTTTTTATAGTACATGCGTAATTTACAAATGCTGTCGCAGGCTACATGGTACAAGCTGGGGGCCGCAAGGTGGAGACCCATGGTTCAGAGCATTACAGTTTTAAAGTGTTGAATAAAAAAAACGCTGGGGACGTGTAGGTGGTAGAGAGATATCTGGAATGAAAATGGTGATTATTTAATGATTGGAATATGGACTAAGTAGGAAAACACGAAAAACCAAATACAAGTGGAACCTCGAACTTCGAAAACAATCCGTTCCAGGAGACGGTTCGACTTTCAAGTTGTTCGACTTTCGAGTTAAATTTCCCCATAAGAAATAATGTAAATTGAATTAATCCGTTCCAGACTCCCAAAATTTACCCAATATAAAACATTTTAAGTGCCTATTTCAAAAGATCATATTGATAAAACAAGTGTATTTAATTTCAATAATTGAAAATTTTTATTTACATACATAAAAATGTTGTATAATAATCAATCAATAATAATAGTAGGAGGGATATTACTGTTCACTGGAAGGTGAATTACCCTTCTTTCATCTGGACCAAGCAGAGAGAGAAGGCGACCACGTAACGACCACGTGATTCTTTGTTCGACTTTCGAGTTTTTGTTCGAGTTTCAAACCGGATTTTCCTCGAATTTTTTGTTCGAGTTTCAAGTTGTTCGAACATCAAAACGATCGAAGTTCGAGGGTCCACTGTAATTAGAATTATATTGCAGAGACCAGAGTACTTGCCAGTTGTTGGCGATTTTGAAGCAGGAAGCTCCTGAAGCTGTTACGACTAGAAGCAGTTTACATGCTAAACCAAGCGTTTCCTGTCCATTTGAGACACTTCTATGGAACTATACATCTACTCTACAAAATAAATGTTTTTAAAACGTGGTATGACGTGGTCTGGCCAATCTGATGTGAGTGTAGCAGTGCCAAGCCTTGCTGACTGCAACTGTGTACGGCGTTTGGCAGCTCAGCTAGCTAGTTGTCTGGTGCGTAAATAAGGTCTTTCCACAACATCTCTCAGCAGATGTATTGGTAACACTTCCCCACCACCATGATAAGAGGCCGGCTGTAGGACGTAATCAGCATGGCATTACATGTGAGAACACTGTGTGTGAGTGAAGCTGGCTGCTCACAGCTGTCAAGTTATGGGCAGTAAACTGTATGCCTTTATGGCGTGTTTCGTAGCTAGAGACAGGTGTTCACTATAGTGCATGGTGCGACTTGGCTTCTGGCTGTTGCCAAGTCGGCATGTGGGGCGACCGTGTAAGTACATCCGGCCGTTTATGACGACCTGCTATATTTATGGCGGGCCACTACATTGTCTCTTAACGGTTGTTCCTTTATTAACAGAAACGAAGTCTCAACGTCACCTATCGGTTTACTAATCACTTGGATGAACTTGCACTAAATGATCGATGTTCAGCTGTTTCTTCAGCCTCAGCTCCTACTTTACAAACAAGACAGGCTCTGAACCTCTATCGTAAATATGGTAACCGTGGTTTGGCTGACTCGCGCAAGGACATTAAATATGGGGAAGATACAATTTGGCCGTCACATGTTTTATAGTTATGTAAACCAGTACGGATACACTTTCCGCTAACATAAAACGAGATCCAAAGTGATTCAACAAAAGTCCAGTTGTAAGTTTGCACATGTTGGTAGTTTCCAGAATAGAATAACATGCTTAATATTTAAGACATTTTTTAATGATGGACAGGGTTTTCAGATTCAGGCGAGGTTGGTGACTGCAGTGAAGCTAGGCGGAATATTTCCTTTCTAGTATGCCATCCGTTACCATCATTGAAACAAAAGGCAATTACCTTCAGGAATTTACTTCTTCTCATTTTGTCTTTCCTTGAATTAATCCTAGCGAAATAGATGTTTCCTGCCATTTGTGTATGTAATATTCCATAAGACATCGTTTATAAGGCTGGTACATTTCCAATTCTTCTTTCCGCGTGGCTGTCCTCTTCTTATTGTAGCTTGAAATGGCAAAACCAATCAAGGCAAATACACTCCTCACTGCTTTAATACAATTCACTAACAGGAACAGGTGTACTGTACGTACAGAGTAGTTTCACATATGCTTGCTGAGTTTTAAAACTAAAGGTGAGTTGTCTCACATTCCCGATTGTCTAGACGAGTAAGTATTTGCATAAGAATTTGCTGCGTTTTATCCTGTCCCAATTGCAACGCCGACAATTTCTCTGTAAACATGTCCCATTTCTCTTGACTTCCGGGTGATTCCCGTTCCTTATTAAGCTTCGTTTTCTTGCTGATTATACATACTAATGATCGAACAGCAGTGTAACTATTTTTTTCCCGCTTGTTTGGATATATGACGGACATTTCTTTTGTCAGTTCAACAGAAGGTTTTATGAATTCCGGGATTGTACTCAATAATGCTTCAATTCTGGAAATCAATTTTGCTCTTGCGACAAGACTCAGTGTTTCTGATTTCTCCCTGATCTCTCCTGTATCGCCCACAGCCAGACCGTTCAGCAAGTTCAACAAAATAGTCGCCTCCAGGACAACAAATATCAAGAATATCACGTGACTTGTATATGGCAAAATACCAAAAGATAGCCTGGAAGCTTCAAATTCACCTGTGAACATGACGATTGTCGTCAGTAATGAGACGAACGGATTGGCGAACATTTCAGTACCGTCCAGTTCTAAGCTTCCTTTGAAAAGTATGTAGAAACTGAGGGCGAATGCTATCAGCAGGAGAACATAACCCGCCATGAACTTCAAGAACGTCAAACTGACTGTTTTGAGCATCTCCTGTTGCACAGACAGCTGCGGCAGTCGCCATGTCATCAGCAACAACTCCAACCATCCCAGGAGGAGGGCGACAGCGGAGAAGTGGAGTTTCACCTCCATACTCGCCACATCGTTACAAGACATGAAAGTAGCAACGATCAGCAATATCTCCAGCCAATTCTCCAGTGACTCTACGTAGACCAGTCGATGTACAATCAGTTGATATATCTCTCTTAGAGTTAGAAGAAACAATAAGGCCATTAGAGACGGCCACAATAAATACAGACTGCTGTCATTTGGCTGAGATGTGATGTTAGCATTATTCATGCCAGACATTATATAGCTATCGTTAAAAGTGAAAGGACCAGTAGTGTTGTTGGCAACACCTCCTTCATTTAGTGTGTTGTAAGAGTCAGAACATAGAATGTACGCAGTCAAGAAAAGCACGAATGTAACATAGAAAGCCAAATCAACATAGAAAAACCACTTGATTTTTTGCCATTTTAAGTTCAAAAATGTTGATATTACCGGATGTCTCAGTAGGTCGCTAAGATGTTTACTTTGAGCCATACGAAGAGAGAGGTTCCAAAGTAACTCGCGATGTTTGAACTCCAGTCCGTAATCCTTACTTGTTACTGGTTCATCGTTACTCTTCAAGCAGTATTCTAAAATCTCCTCCAGTACTGACGACATGGATGATAACAATACTTTACTGCCTTCTACAAATACTGTGACGTCAGCACCGTTCATTACTAAGAGCATTGCCCTGTTCTTGAACCCGCGTTCCACTGCAATGCTGAGAGCAGTGTTCCACGATCTGTCCCGATCGTCGACGCCCTTCTCCCGAATGTATTTCGACGTCAGAAGAAGCTCCATGCAATTCTCTATTTTATACTTGTCACCTCGTTCCATTTCACTTACCCTGGCCAACCAATGAAGAAGTGTGCGGTCTTCACTGTCTTTCACACTTGCATCTGTTTCGTCTTTTTTCAATAATACCTCTAGCACCTCAAAATTTCCACTCCGAGCTGTCGCATGTAGCAAAGGAAAGCAGGTAGAACGGTTCTTGATGTTCGGATCTGCACCTTTCTCAAGAAGACGTTCTACAAACTGTACACGATTCTTCATCTGGCAAGCAATTTCTAGTAAAGACGAATGGTAAGGCTCATCGTACCAAGTGTTACAGTTAGTTGAATCGAGATTTTGAAGAAAAGTTTGATAGTCACCATGCTGAAGTGCAGCAAGTAGTTTTATGTCTCTCTGAGATGAATCAATACTCTCCCTTATAGGTTCCTTTAGAAGTGGCAGTAAGTGTGGGTACTTCTCCATTATAATTTCCCTCACAGTGTATTCGCTGTCCCCTGGGTAGTAATCAAGGTAAAGGCGGTGAGCAGAAGTGTTCTTCAACATATGCTCAACACACGTCATGTTACGGTCATTTAAAGCATTTCCTAATGCAGTGTAACCATAAAAATCTAGCGTGTTTAATTTGACCTCCTGACAATTCATCAACAAATCAATGCAGCGGTAGTAACTATCTTGTGTATCACCCTTGTGACAAGCTCTCATGACAGCACTGTGCAGAGCTGTATCTCCTTGACTCTCAATAAAATCAAATTTTATCGTGGAGTTGGTGAGCAGACTAGACGCTGTTTCGAATTCGCCATGTACTAACGCCCTATACAGTAGTACTCTATTCTCCGACTTTGACTGTATACTTGACTTATAACTAGAAAAATCGACTACTTTTACTTTTTTTTGCAATGGCTCATCATCTCTACTTGTCAAATGTCCCTGCACACGTTGTTGCCTTACACTAAAATCCGACGGTATGCTGCACAATGCCACTAATTCGTCCTCGTTTTTTCCCGATGTCGGCTGCTGTGAAAAGGAAGATAAACACACATATTTAACTGCAGTGGAATTAACAGTACAAAATTTGTTTACTTCGTGTATTATTATTATTAATATTAGTAGTAGTCGTATTATTAGCTGTAACATTCTTTTTCTTTTTCCAAAGGGCCCGTCGGCAAAAGCTCCGATACACTGCAGCCTTAGGCTTATTGTGCAGCCCTAAGTATTTCATTCAACACAGTTTCATTAATCCCTTGCCTCTAACAAAGAGACACAGGTCTTTCAATAAGGCCATGCTTATATCTTTTGGTTCAGCAAACAGCTTCCCAAGGAACTTATAACGCTGACGAACCAACGCCTCGCAACAACAAATAATATGGTGCACACTTTCAGTCTCCGACCTGCAAAATCTGCATGTCGGATCTCCATCAAAGAGGCCCATAATATTCAGGTGCTTCCTCACAGGAGCATGGCCTGTTTCGAATGCAACTACCAATCTTAGTTGATGCCTGCTCAGTTTAAGTAGGTATTCAGCTCTTTTCTTACATGGTCCACTAATAAAAAGTTTACCATGTCTGTGACCTGGTAAATTATTCCAGGTGGAGGAGTAACATTAGTATGTACTGAATAACCACAGTGCCCACAATCCTAAATATGCATTCCGGTATATTTTATCTTATACGTGATTCATGAATTAACCGAGTGTTGACGTATATGTTTAAGGACCGTCGTAAAACAAATATTTTATTAAAGACGTTATTTCATTGTCGCAAATAAGGCAGCTACATGTTTCGGCTTGGTATCCAGTAACCCACTTTCAGCCTGCAGTAATAAATCATGTAAAGAATAAAATAATTTGTAGCTCTATGCTTTTAAATTAAATTTTAATTTATAATTGAGCTTTTATTTTTTGTCAAGCATTGTCTTTTAAAAATCGGTAAAACAAAATATTAAAGTTATAAAAAATTCTTACAATTGAATAACATAGTCGTAATTTTTGACATCACGACCTTATAATTTTGATGTCCGTGCTATTTTCCTGTTGCTTGAAATTATTCGTGTAGACGGAAATCTATATATGTATAAGTTAGTCGAAAGCCGCATATTCTGCGTCGCTTTCTTCATCAAACATCGACATGACATTCGTTGATTGTGATGAAAACGAGGAACTTTTGCAACAGAATGGAAGTCATCAACTATTAAAATTATATTTATAAACCACAAAATCTTTTGAAGCTGAGAGTAGAACATGCTGTGTTAGTTATAGTGTTTGGTAAGAGATTTGTATGGAAAATAGTAGAAAGTCATACAGTTTAAGAAAAAGGACCCAGAGAAAATTACGTAATAAAGAACATCACTATTCTTAACATTATTGTAATTTTATTACAATTATTTGCTAAAATAGGATGGGTTATATATGTGTATGCAACACGCATAACAGAAGCGATGTACATATAAATTTTTGGGGAAACTAAGTTGTCAAAGGCCACACGGGAGGAAAGAAATTTGAATATTGTGGTTGTTATGGTATATACCGATTTTTGTAACGTGAACTAGACTGGACTAGATGAGAATTATCCACAACACAAGAGTTTTGAGAACGAACATTTTCTGTTGATGAAGAGGTTGATGAAGTTTTTCTTCGGTTTTTGTTATTTTGGTTTCATTCTTGTCATTATAACATGTGACTAAGTCAAAGAATTTACCTAACTAATATTAAATTCTGGAAAAAAATATTATTTTAGAGTAAAAGTTATATTGTTCCTTCTGTGCTTCTCTTACATTACAATATCTTTATGTGTCTGTCAGCTTCTAATTTATTTCATACTCCACATTAAGAGTCTCAGTATCAAAAGTTTTTTACCGTTCAGTTCGGTAGCGTGGCTAACTCGGTGTCGGTGTCATGAGGTCCTATCATCATTGGGATTATTGCGTGGAGATAACTCAGCGCCCGCACTCACTTCACAATTTGGTTCAATTAAGGAAGTGATAACTATGTATATATCTTTATTGGTATACTTGTAACGTTGCAATCTAATACAATTTTTGCTTTCGGTTTTATGATTGAGGACGGCACTTGAGCACTGGCCCTTAGCCTCTACTACACAGTCTTGTACGTTTTCACCTCTCCGCTTCTCAAAACTCTCTCCTGAAAATATTCCCCCTTTACGCAAACTTTGCTCTGCATTGGCCGAAATACATTTCAAATCTTTAAGTCTGATTGGCTAAACAAAACAGCTCGCTGGATCGCTCTCATCTCGGTCTGAGACTCAAAGCTCGCGAACAAACGAATATCCTGGGGTGGGTTACTACTAACTTTCACTTGTGGAGCATGGGATTTCACAAAAAACACCGCGACATATCCCTACCGTCCTTGAAGCGGTAGTCGAGTCGCCTCTGTCCATTTCTAAATTTACTTTTGTCCCCTAATTTCTCAAGCCGGATGTTGTACTCATAAACCCCAATTTGTAAGCCAAAATAAATAGTAACATCTCGTAATCGACATGTTCAGGGTTCGAACCCGAACTGCCGGTTACAAGTTTCTCTTCGATATCGTTATAAAATGGGCTGTATTGAATCTCCGTCTGAAGGAAGCAGCTGTGGTTTTTGAATGGATTTATGTCTATAAAGCACTTACATCTCATAATCCTTCGCAACGTCATTAGAATATTTTCACTTTAGATTTTAAATTCCGTTCTTCAAAAGCTGAAGGTGCTCAGTTTTACATTTTCAGAGATCGCGAAATGTGTGCCCCTTGTCGGTATTGTCTAACACCAAATAAATTAGAGTAAAATTAAAGTACCAAAGAGAGATTTCTTGCGCAACATTTCATCAGTTAACTAGGTAACTGGAAAAAGAAAATTCTGCATCACTATAGCAAACAGAGGTGACTGAGAAAATCCAGTCCATTAGAGTGAAGTTACAAGAGATTATTTTGTAATCAAAATTTTGAGACCATCAAGTTTAATTTGCTTCAGTTTTCATACTTACAGTATTAAGATTTGTATCCATTACTGGAATGTCCTAATATTCACGACTTCTCTGACAAAAGTTTACCGAACACTTAATAAACTGCTACACCTTAAGGTTTATACTTTCGTATAAAGTGGTAATGTGCAAATGCTGGCAAAACGTCTTTTACGTGTTATCAGTAGTGATACTGAAGTGAGGAATGGGTCGTGGGAAATCTCCATCTAGTCCAAATATATTTTATCTGCCTCATTCCTACACAATATTATTTGCAGCTCGGTCTTCCTACTTTATCTCATCCAACAGGCGACAGCATCTGTTTGCAGTCCTTTTACCACTACCCCAGGGATATAGCCGGTACATCGTATCATCCTAGATTCGGCATTCCTAAGAATCTGAAATTTTAATTTTATTTAATTAGGCAGCACATCATAAGGGTACGTGGATGAGTGGAGACATACATCCACGCATTTTTAACTCAGTCACTAGAGTAATATGAGTGGTCAGCCTCGCACCCCTCCCGCTTTACCCTAGGGAAATAACCCACGGTACCCATTGAATATGAGGCTAGGTGATGCCAGAACCGGTCTGGAGGCTTTGGAGAAGGGAAATGTTTCTGATCGACGTCGAGACTTGAACAAAGGCTTCTGCTCTTCTATCCCTACACCAGCTGAGGACTCCAAGTAATTATAAATTAAATACATCACGAAGCTCTTCTTTATGCAGTCTCCTTTATTAATTATCTCAGACTCCTCTGATCAAAATGTTTTCCAAAATTCTTTAATTTTGAAGTTTGTTCCTCCTTAAAATAATAGACCAAGTTTATACTTTATTAGTGCGTTCACCGGACAATGATGACGGATTGGCAAATACCGGAAGTGTTTTTGTTTTTAGTCGGTTAAAGTTAATCACATCTCGTATTCATCTAGTTTCCCACATAATGTTTACCACCACCACCAAAAGTTCCAATGTGACAAAGCCTCAAGTCTGTTAAGTGCACTGTGTGTCTGAATATCATCTGTACGTTGTCAGCCGTGTTATTGTAATGTAGAAGGGGTTTGATGAGGTTTTATCGACCTGAAACGCTCATAAATTATTTTCCAGCATTCATTCAAAAAATTACCAGCTTACTTGCTTCTTTGGTTGCCAAGTGGAAATTATCTAATAGGAGTCAACACCAAATTCTTTATGCTTTCTTCGTACCACGAACATAACAGATTTACCATTTCGTCATATCGTGCACAACTCCACTACCCCCAAAATGTGAATTGGTACCAGTTCATAACTAAGCACGACGCCAGGAAGACGCATGAGGGAGTGGAGACATAGCCCCAAGCAATCTTAACCTCGACACTATATTAAATAATGTTGTTTAACAACACACAAAGTCTTGTGTGAAAGACAAGAGACGACAGGTTGTGTAGGGACCTGTTGTCACTATCATAATATTGCTGTACATAAAATTGCAGGGAAAATATCTCGTACATATCTGTGGAGTGTAAAATGTTGAAATAGTTAAATAAAATATCCAAATAAGCGTAGCAAGGCCAATAATGGCGAGGAATGTACGAAGTGCTGCAAAAAACATCTGCTGACATATCAAACAAACGACCTTGAATGGGCACGCACGACACTATTTACTATAACACTGACACTGGACCAGAATTTGGGGAAAGCTATAAGACGAAAGACAGTGTGGACAAATGGCCGCCAGCTGTCCACGTGACAGATATCCGTGTGTGAGGCAAGTGTGGCCAATTTGGAGCCGAGCTAAGTTCCTTTCTCACCCCATGGTATTCCTTTACGGTTTCACCGCTCGCAATACGTAGTCTTCTTGCCACCCAAGCAGAACAGCTTCACACTCCGGCCGTTTTATTCGCGGAGAGAAGTCCATTCAACTTATGGAATAGGAAGCTGGCTGAGCCTGAGAAACATTTAGGGAACAAATTATTCTGCTTCCTGTCGAAAATTAAAGGATGTTTCCTTGTTCGTCCGCTGTGCGCTCTTGCCTTATACTGACTGAGACCTGTACTAATAATATATCAAATAAATCACGAAGTTCTTCGGTACTGAGTTTCACATATTACGACTTACTGCAGAATGGGCCGATCAAAATATTTCCTCATAATATTGCTCTTGACAACAGAGGTTTCCTTCAAATTAAGTGATTAGGTTTTGTACCTTATAAAAGACAACTGTCAAACTGAACTACGATATTGCTTAATTTTGCAAGAGCAATACGACAGTAATATGAAGTGCAAAGTTGTGGTTCTACTTTCCTGCTCAGTAAATTAATATTAAAAATCTGCGCCGTCGGAATTGCCATCACTCAGCTGCTGTAAAGGATTGCAGCACAGAAACTTGTTCTGCCATAACCTCTTCTTCCCAAGTCAACATTTTCCAGGGAGAATATGTCTCCTTGGAAAACTGACAGTTAATCAGGCAGTTACAATATCGCCAAGACTCATGCTACCAGAAAGCTCGTTACAATGTTCACAATAACGTGCCTCTGGATCCCTACACACTGCGTCGTTAATGTTCATTGTTTATTGTCTCCTATCGTTTTTCCGTCTCCCAACGGTTACTTCATTCCAGCTTTTCAAATTTAAATTTTATGGATTCATAGTTTCTGTCGTCCATTTTACATGTCCCACCCATCATCATTAATTTAGGCATGTGGTAATATATGGTTAAGGGTGAAGAATCATTAGGCTCCTTATCATTTTTCTCCAATCTTCTCTTACTTCCTTCCCCTTAATTCAAAATACTTTCCTCAGCACACCGTTCCAAACACGCTTAACCCATATTCTTCCCGCAGAATGACAGATCAATTTACAAGGTATCATCATCATCATTAACCTCACCACCATTATCAACATTTTCAATATACATATATATATACTAAACGTAATGTCACATTTCATCATCAAAAATAAAATATCTTAAATACTGCAGACAATTTTTGCGTTGATAAAGAAAAAACTAATTCCAGGCAGACGTTTTAAAGCCTATTTCTTTTGTTGCATACGTTTCTGCTTCTACAAACTTACTACCCTCTTATTACTGTACCTTGTTTTATTTGTGGAAAAACGTATTGCTTAATTACGAATTCTATATCGGCTTGCGTTAAGTTTGTCAGATAAGGTAAAGGTAAGTTTGTCTCTAGAACAGGTCATGAAGGCCCAGAGGGGGAGTAGAGGTATGGCTCTACTCTTTCTTTAACCTCGGCTCTAGATGGGGGTGGGTGGTCAACGCCTCGCCCCGGCCGCTTTACCACCGGGAATGACCCGGTACCCATTGTACATGAGGCTGTTACGTTTGTCAGATATAAACTCAAAGCTTTAAGTCGTCATTATATCTGTAAACAGTTACGTACAAATAACACCTCATACGGAGCCGAGCAGTAGATATGTTAACGATATGCCACGTAGCAAATTTCAACCTCATATTCAATGAGTTCTGAAGGTTCCTTCCTTGGGAGTAAAGCGACTGGTGCGTGAAGCAGAACACCCCCATGTACAGTGTCGAGGTTAAGGATTCATCGAGTTTTACATTCACTCCCGAACATGATTCCATGGCGCTGTGTTTAAATATGCAAGAGGTAACTTCGTCTTATCTCAGCAGTAATTTTAAATGAAATTCATCATTAGTTATATATATGAAATATGAAAAGTAAAGAAACTTTCTACACGGCACCCAATTTGTTACTTTCTACTCTACAATACTCATAATATTACAGTAAAAAGAACCAATATTTACAAAGGTCTGTCATCAGAGATCATTCCAGGACCTCTACATTAAGAGTCGCCAATTGGCAGTGAATTGTCTCCTTCAGTTTCTTCTAGAAGGGAGCTAGACTCATGTTATTGATATTAAGAACGTTTTACTCTCATTGCTTTTCAACTTCGCCTTACAATATGCCATTTGAAAATTCAAGAAAACCAGAACGGACTTAGATTACAGGGGTGCTGAGGACAGTCGAACTCCGCCATGGCCGGTCCCAAGCCCGGATGAGAAAGGAGGAGGGGGAGGAGTAACACCTCGTTAAAAAACCTTGGTTCAGCTGGCTCCGGCTGATAGTACCATGTGAGGGCCCCTTGCCAGGGTTACGGCGAAGTCAACGGTGGACGCGGCGGAGCGTGGAACACTCGGAACGGCGGAAGAGGCATCCTATTCCTCTGGGATAAAGAAAGAAGGAAAACCGCTGCCTTGCGGGGAAGCTGGAACTTTAAAGGCTAAGGGGGTAAACCTCTACAGAAAAATCGGCCTCCTTGGAGACCATAGTTGGCAGCCCCAACGCCAAGATCGGATGCTGTGGGCTAATAACTCGCATATCTTAAACTAGATTATTACAGAAACGAAAGTGAAAAAGTGAGGACAGCCGAGAGAAAGTGCTGACGAAACGTTTGTACCTAGTGGGGAGACAATACTGGAGGCAGGAGCAAATTCTAAGATGTGCAATATTATTAGGGTGATTATTTGGTAAGTACTGGAGGGGCAGACATGAAGTAAACATGAAAAGACAGAGAAATGCTTGCAGGAGTTGACTTATAAGAGCCAAAGTAAAAAGACAAGTTTGAAAGAGAAAAGATGGAAAGTAAAAAGCTGGCTTTGTCAAAGTCTGGATACAGGCACGAGGCGGGCTGTTTTAGAGAAGGTAATAAATGTTCTACTTGCATTAAAGAAGAGGAATTTCTTTACCAAGTCAGGAACTATTAGCTTCCCAAAGAGGGCCTTGCTTGATAGATTTACTTGTCTAATAGCATTTCAACTTCTTATTCAGAAGGGCCAGGATCAACCACTCTGAGGGAGATATTTAGTTTTCCCGTTTTCTTCTTTGCTTACTGTAAAGTAGGCTACGACTTATTTTTACTGTTCGCCGCCTTTTGTATTCCATAATCACGCTACATCTCTATTTACATGGTGTTTTCCTTGTTGTGACTCAGAGTAACTTTGTTTAATGGCATCAAATAAAGTACATCCACTATCTTCAGCGTGGTTACTTATACTTTGAAAACAGAGGCAGTTGATCCCTTCAGCAAAGTACATTGTGTCAAAACCCGAACGTATGTCTACATAATCATTCTTGTTAAAACCTTGTCTTTTATTTATTTATTTATTCATTCATTCATTCAGTGGTATGTCCATGAAATTGATATAGCCCCTGTTCTTCTGCTTCTCACGGGAAATTGAGGGTTCTATTGCAGAGTTGGAATTTTAGGTAGACAAAGTTGTGCAGGTGCAGGTTTTTCTCCGAATAGGTCCGTGCTGGCTTTCGACCTGCTTTTCATTCTTTCACAGATCCTTCCCTTCATCTGTGAGCAGTGCCATGGCCATCAGCTGGTACTTTAAGCCAGTATCAATGTCTCATTGCCAAGAGGTTCCTTCTTGCGTAGCGTCTAACTTAGCATTAGAATTAGTTGGTTGTTTCTAAAACTATATGACGACTCCTAAATGAAGAGATTATAGGGTGTCTATTTAAGTGGAAAAAAATTATTGGCTACCTATTTGGAAAGAGGCAGCCATAACTCCTTTTAGTGTATTATCCCAGAATTCGGTTGGACAGCCTGACGAAGACAATGAAAAGAGTCATTACAGCGGGGAGCCGAAATGAAATTGGAGGAGACTATCACTAGAGTACCAGCGTAGAGACTTGCAGGTACACCAACCTACCTAATGAACAACAGTATAAGACCCAGTGATTGTACGACTATAAATATTACTCAGCTGTGCGGAACTATTGGACGCTTACAACCTGATAAAGCCGTGAAATATCAGACATTTTAGCATATTCACTTATTGGACCACCGACATACATATACTTCTGTTTGGCCGATGGACGTCATTGCAAGAGCCAAGTCTGTAATTATGCAGCCTTGCTTTCTCCTTGCTGCTAGCTGGCTGACAGGGTGACGCAATTTCATGACTCTGTTCAATAGGGCACTGATGTTTTCATTGTTACACTAAAACATTAAAAGATGCAGAAGAATATATTTCTTTCAAAAGAAGTCGCAATATTTCGGACACTTTGAATGCATAACAGGAGGCAATGTACAGGGAGCAAGAACACTACATTATTAAGTGTGTTAACAAAATAGTGATCTATTTCTCTCTGCAGTTTCCGCTAATTTAGAATGTGATTACGTAGCCAGAACATTTGCTTAGAAATTTAGTTTTAAGTCATTTAACAACTTTTATACAGGTCGATTTGGTGCTGTGGGGGTCAATATTTATCTAGTATTGTGTAATTTATATCATTGAATATAATTATCTCGCTTTCTTTGATGAACATATTGTAAAATTGCCGTGAGATAATTTTGTCAGTGCATACTGTAGGCTTAATATATAGTTAATATTTCTATACATTCTTCATACGTAGCAAAAATCACTCATTTCATTAAATTTGTGCGGTAGTCCTGTTTGATTGTGTATGTCTGGTATAGATCACGGTCATACAGCTGAAGGGGGAAATATTTATACAAGTATGTGGACAGGTAAATAAATTGCTATAAGGTTGTCCTTTCTTCACTTGTTGCATTTTAGAGCATAAGACTGTATTGAATCTGAGACTGTTATAATATTAATCTTGTATCGTGATTACTAAAAGAACTGGGTTGTTTTTCAACCACACCTTAATAAGTTTCCCTGATTCAGGGATCAAAAATAAAATCTTTAATTCTAGAAGTCACATGTAGCCTAGCTAGTCAGTGCTGAAATTTTATAGTGAAAAGGAAAACTCTTTAAATGTGTACCAGCCTATCCCTATATAGATTTTTTGTATTCATTTTGAGTTACTCAGTAAAAAAAAAAAAGAACTCAAGTAATGGATATTCTGGAGTCAGAGAGTCCAGTTGCCATGTTCATAATTGACTGTTATAGAACTAAATGACTGCTGAAATGAAAGGCATAATGTTTAAAAAAAATCAGAAAATTTAGTGGGGTGAGAGTAGGTAATTTTGAAGTTTCCATTTACCTTAAACACATGTTCTTAGCTTATATTAAACACAGATTTTTAATTGAATAAACATTACCTTTAAAATTGTTAATCACTTTTATACGATTTTAATTACTAGATCAAGACATTTTATTGTCTTTTGAAGATTTGTGTACTTTCTTCCATAAGACTCAGTATTTCTCAGAACAAGAATCAAATTGTATGTACGAGGTCTGTCCAAAAAGTATCCGACCTTGGGCCGGGAAAAAAAAGTTCTGTATCTGGGTGGTTACAATACCTAATCCCCTTCAAAGTAGGCCCCTTGTGACTCCACACACTTAGCCCAGCGGTCCTTCCATCGCTGGAAGCAATTATGGAAGGCTTGTTTTGGAATGGTGTGCAGCTGCGCCGTCGCGTTCTGTATGATGTCTTCGCGGCTGTCAAAACGGGAGGCTTTTAGCTGTGTCTTCAATCTCGGGAACAGCCAGAAATCACAAGGAGCCATGTCAGGAGAGTAGGGAGCCTGGCGAACCTGCGGAATGCCGTGCTTAGCCAGGAAACCCTGGATCAGGTGTGATGAATGAGCTGGGGCATTGTCATGATGCAGCTGCCAGTTGCGTGCGTCCCACAGCTCCGGTCTCTTGCGCCGAACTGCATCACGAAAATGACGGAGGACTTCTTGGTAGTACTCCTTATTAACAGTTTGGCCTAGTGGTGCGTACTCATGATGCACAACACCCCGATAATCGAAGAAAACAGTCAGTATCACCTTCACATAGCTCCGATCCTGTCGTGCTTTTTTGGGCCTCGGGGATGTTGGATGCTTCCACTGTGACGACTGGACCTTGGTTTCCGGGTCATATCCGTACACCCACGACTCGTCACCAGTGATCACAGTCTTCAGAAACTCAGGATCCCTGTTGGCGCACTCCAGCATGTCCTGCGCGACCTCAAGGCGGAGTTGTTGCTGCTCCGGCGAAAGCAGCTTGGGCAC
Organism: Reticulitermes speratus; assembly: GCA_021186555.1. Lineage (NCBI taxonomy): Eukaryota > Metazoa > Arthropoda > Insecta > Blattodea > Rhinotermitidae > Reticulitermes > Reticulitermes speratus. The sequence continues at coordinate 24,319,141 of JAJKFL010000007.1, read as the reverse complement.
AAATTTTGCCGCCACTCTTCGCATGCCCACATCCTCAGTTAAAATCGTGTTTGCGGAACCTCTGCTGATTCCAACCTCATCAGCAATTTCCCGGACGGTCAAACGACGGTCCTCCATGATCAATGTCCGCACTTTGTCAATGACATCAGCATTTCGGCTCGTTGACGGTCTCCCGGAACGCTGGTCACTGTCCGCCGACATGCGGCCATCTTTAAAGCGGTTGAACCACTCTTTAATTTGAGTGACCCCCATTGCATCATCACCGAAAGCCTGCTGAATTTTGCGGATTGTTTCCGCTTGGGTATCCCCAAGTTTCTGACAAAACTTGATGCAGTATCGCTGCTCCAAACATTCTGTCATCTTGAGCGAAAAGAGAATGCGACGAACACGTGTTACACCACTTCGCTATCTGGCAGCGACAGACGCATCCGGCGGTGTTGCGAGGCAGCAAAAAATCACGCATGCACATGAAAGTCCCTTCTACCACTACGCTCAGTTTCCCCACCCTTTCGCCATTACTTACCGCGGGAAAAAATATAGTCGGATACTTTTTGGACAGCCCTTAGAAAAATTAAAGAAATTAGTCAATCCTCTACGAATGTGTACATTTTAACTTTGGAAATACTTGTATGCTGATTTATATCGGACGGTATGTTTTAAAATTATGTTTGGAAACATACATCCTTCTACTAAGAATATATTAGAACACCTGGGTGAGCTGTTTCTCTCGATGTATGTTACCAGCATTCAGTTTTTGAACATACAGGCAAATTCTTCTTAATTTCTCATGCTATAATTTGTGTATAATGTATGCTTACACAAAAGTAAAAACACGATCTCAAATATGTACTGTGCATGCACTATGGAACTTACTTTTGCGTAACAAATTGTGATGCCTTCTCTCATGCACCATCAGTAATTTCTTAACATGTTATTAAATCACAAAACCAAGTAGTTCTTGTGCCGAAACACCATGCCAATACAGTGCTGACGTAAGGTGTTCCTTCAAATTTGCTTACCTTACCACCATGGTAAAAGCTTTGGTTTCCATTTCAGAGAACGTTTGACGGGCCACAGACCCATTTTGAACAGAAAAATGAGAAATGACTAATCAACTTTTTGCAATGGTATGAACTACATTCTCCAGTCCTCTACCAGTAACTTTAGGACCAACTTACATGAGCTTATATGGGATGCGTTTTTAAGGACCGTGTAATTGATATTCTATAGGCCTACATCATATCATAATTAGCATGATATGGAAAATTCTAATTAAAATTGGAAACATCCAGCCACCTAAAAAATTTGTTTTTATTGCGGCAGTTTTGAGATCTATAATAATGTCATATCTGCCTGTGGCTTACAGGAAATTTTTTTTCGAAACATCCACTAGAAAGCACCCGCTTCGTTTTCTAAATTAGTCATGAAACAACTTTCATATTGCCTCCTCTCTTTTCTCTTTTGTTGGTGATAGATTCATGAAAGAGAGAGTAGGATATATGATCCTTAAGGTTAAATGGAACGTAATAAGATCTGTTTAGAGCATTACAATTTTAAGGTAAGAGAACGCTGGGAATATGTAGGTGGAGAGATATCTGGAATGAAGATGACGATTATATGACGATTGGAATATGGAGCAAGTGGGAAAGTATGAAAAACTAAATAAATGGAATTTTATTTAAGTGACCAGATAACCTGCTAGTTGTTGTTGTTGGCGGTTTTAAAGCAAGAAGATCTTAAGACTGGAAGCAGTTTGCATACTCCACTAAGCGTCTTCTATCCATTTCACAAACTTCCCCGAAGCTATAAATTTACTCCCAAAAATAAATGTTTTTAAAACTTGGTATAACCTTTACTTTATATTCACCGTGCATCTTTTTATAATTGAATTATTTGTACCAACAAATGCACTAAGACAGTTTTTTCACTGTTTTCTTTATTATGAGGATGCCCCAATACGCATTTCGGCAGTTATTCTGCCATCATCAGGGGTATTTTAAGTGAGTTTTTACATAGACCAATTCTTTGGTTACGTCATAACAGTGAGTCAGTATTTGTTACCACATCGTATAAAATTTTGTAAAATTAGTGGTATTGTTAAGCTGCTAAAAGTTATTAAATTTTAAAATTTAAAAAATTACAATAAAATCAAGTAGTATATTATACTACCCTCTATAGTATAATTATTAATTAATGGCAGCGTGGTCCTATTTTCTGCATGTGTTCCAGTTATCTGTTGAAATATTAAAAATATATAGAATTAGGGTTATCACCACACCAGAATATGATGTTAAAGTAGCAATGATCAGCAATATCTCCAGAGACAGTTCTCCAGTGACAGTATTAAGCCCATCGATATAAATTAGCTGAAATATCTCTCTTACAAATTGAAAAATGAAAAAGACCTTTAGAAAAGGCCACAGGATCTCCAGAATGCCGTCATTTGGTTAAGATGTGGAGTCCGTAATATATATACCAGGCTGTATACAGCCGTGTTGAAACCTCAAAGAAAGAGCAGTGTTACAGTCCTCAACACTGGTATTGTAAGATTGAAAAAGTTGAATGTACGCAGTCAAGAAAAGCACGAATGTAAAATAGCAAACCAAATCAAAATAGAAAAACCACCTTATATTTTGCCATTTTAAGCTCAAGAAAGTTGATATTACCGGATAGGTCTCAATAGGTCACTAAGATGCTGACTTTGAGCCATACGAAGAGAGAGGCTCCAAAGTAATGGCGATATTGTAACTT